>BLSH010360605.1:888130-913933 GCA_018402905.1 Glandirana rugosa | reverse complement strand
TACGAACTGACATCCGTTCTGTGTGAACAGAAACGTCTTTGGGAAATAGACGTATGAGTGCTGCCAGCATTGCTGCAGAGGTTGAAGGGGTGGGGGGCAGCCTGTCAGTGCTCAGACCATACACCGCACACTGCATCAAATTGGACTGCATGGCTCTCGTCCCAGAAGGAAGCGTCTTCTAAAGATGATGCACAAGAAAGCCCGCAAACAGTTTGCTGAAGACAAGCAGACTAAGGACATGGATTACTGGAACCATGTCCTGTGGTCTAATGAGACCAAGATAAACTTATTTGGTTCAGATGGTGTCAAGCGTGTGTGGTGGCAACCAGGTGAGGAGTACAAAGACAAGTGTGTCTTGCCTACAGTCAAGCATGGTGGTGGAAGTGTCATGGTCTGGGACTGCATGAGTGCTGCCGGCACTGGGGAGCTACAGTTCATTGAGGGAACCATGAATGCCAACGTGTACTGTGACATACTGAAGCAGAGCATGATCCCCTTCCATTGGAGACTGGGCGCAGGGCAGTATTCCAACATGATAAAGACCTTCAAGATGACCACTGCCTTGTTAAAGAAGCTGAGCGTAAAGGTGATGGACTGGCCAAGCATGTCTCCAGACTTAAACCCTATTGAGCATCTGTGGGGCATCCTCAAATGGAAGGTGGAGGAGCTCAAGGTCTCTAACATCCACCAGCTCTGTGATGTCATCATGGAGGAGGGGAAGAGGACTTCAGTGGCAACCTGTGAAGCTCTGGTGATCTCTATGCCCAAGAGGGTTAAGGCAGTGCTGGAAAATAATGGTGGCCACACAAAATATTGACACTTTGGGCCCAATTTGGACATCTTCACTTGTTTCCAGCGGTTTAGACATTAATGGCTGTGTGTTGAGTTATTTTGAGGGGACAGCAAATTTACACTGTTATACAAGCTGTACACTCACTACTTTACATTGTAGCAAAGTGTCATTTCTTCAGTGTTGTCACATGAAAAGATAGAATAAAATATTTACAAAACTGTGAGGGGTGTACTCACTTTTGTGAGATACTGTGTATATATATATATTTTTAACTAGTAATGGTGGCGGTCAGTGACCTATAGCAGGACTGCAATATTGTGGCGGACATTTTGACACATACTGACACTTTTGACACTTCTTGGGGACCAGTGACACTAATACAGTGATCAGTGCTAAAAATATGACTGTCACTGTACTACTAATGACACTGGTTGGAAAGGGGTTAACATCAGGGGCAATAAAAAGGGTTAACTGTGTGCCTGACCAGTGTTTATACAAACGGTGGGAGGTGCTTTTACTAGAGGAATGTATTGATCCATGTCCTCGCTTTGCAGAGACACAGGAATCCTGTGACCGGATCCATGCCTTCCCTCCTGTCAGAACGGCAGGCCATGGCTGATAATCAGCGGGTGCCGGAAGTGCAGGATCACGTATATATACATGATCCTGCACTCAGCTGCCGCCCTGTAGCAGTAAAACTGCTATAGGGTAATCGGCAAGTGGATAAAGAAGTCACACTAGAAAGAACACATTACCTTCTGGTCTATAAATTCATTTTTCTATACTTCTGTTTAGTTGTCAATAGAAATGATGGACGATTCCATAGAGCACCACCATCTTTATCTCTGCCATAACATGTTTTTGAGCTCCTCCCCTGTTTGAAGCCCAATTTGTGGATGTTCATATTTTGGAGCTTCATCTGTGCATCCTAGGCCTCCTTCATACAGCCATTCAGATGCATACAATGGAATCCAGCGGCAAAAGCCAGCAAGAATCACCAATGCATGTGAATAGCAGCCTGTATAAACTAATGACAGGCTGACAGCGGCCGCTGCTGTTTCCATGTAGCCGTACACAACGGGGTTACCTTTGGTTAGGGAAGGATGTCCGAGCCTGGATGTATTCAGCTTCAGCCAGGCTCTAACATCCTCAGGTAACCGCTTGGTGTGTGGCTACATGCAAACAGCGGCTGTCGCTGTCAGCCTTTCCTTAGTTTATATAAGCTGAAGGGATGCTGCTAGTTGCATGTGCCAGACGCATACTTCCGTTGTATGTGGCTAAATGGCCTGAGCCATAGACAAGTGCTGTCAGTCAAGGCTAAACAGTTATTCGTGTCCTACATAACAGCATGGTCAGGCAGTGGGGGGGGGCCCCTCAGACCATTAAAAAATGGAGTTAGGCCCATTCACACCTTATGTAACAGAAACGCTTGCACTCATTTGTGTGTTTTATGCGCAACTCCACCCTTCGCATATAGGGCAGCCCATTCACTTGAATAGGCTGCCCTAAGAGTGACAAAGACTATCCTGCACCTTCAGGGCTTTTCTGCACAGTTTCAGCACCTCTGGCACTGAATGTATGTAGTGGGGTGTGTTGAAGGGTCCAAAGATGCCAGCTGCCAGGGGATCTATTATTGCTGGGAGAGATCTACTGTTGAGGGAGGGGTCCATTGTTGCTGGCTGCTGCAGGGTCTATTAATGCTGGTTGCTTGGGGATCTATTGTTCCTGGCTGCTAGGACATGTATTGCTGCTGGGGGGTTGCTGTTGATTGAGGGGTCTATTGTTGCTGGCTGCTGGGAGGTCTATTAATGCTGGCCGCTGGGGGATCTATTGTTGCTGTTGTTGTGAGGCGGTATTTTGTTGCAAGCGTCTGTTATTGTGGGGGGACCTATTTTTGCTTGGGAGGGGCTATTGTTGCTGGCTGCATGGGATCCATTTTACTGCTTTACTTATTATAATTACCAAATTCCATACAGATTACTTAGCACCACAAAATACTTGGTTCTGTTTTCTCTAAAAGAGGTGGTACTGGGAGATGGGTATGGGGTAGAAACAAGGGATGGTGCTTGGATGTGGGTAGGGGTTGGAGACAAGGGATGGCGCTCAGAGGTGGGTAGGGAGCGGAGACAAGGAACAGTGCTCAGAGGTGGGTAGGGGTGGAGACAAGGAACAGTGCTCAGTGGTAGGTAGGGGGTGGAGACAAGAGACGGTGCTCACAGTTGGGTAGGGAGCGGAGACAAGGGACGGTGCTCAGAGATGGGTAAGGGGCAGAAACAAGGGATGGTGCTTGGAAGTGGGTAGGGGGCAGAGAGAAGGCATGGTGCTTGGAGGTGGATAGGGGGTGGAGACAAGGAACAGTGCTCAGAGGTGGGTAGTGGGTGGAGACAAGGGATGGTGCTCAGAGGTGGGTAGGGGGTGGAGACAAGGGACAGTGCTCAGAGGTGGGTAGTGGGTGGAGACAAGGGACGGTGCTCAGAGGTGGGTAGTGGGTGGAGACAAGGGACGGTGCTCAGAGGTGGGTAGTGGGTGGAGACAAGGGATGGTGCTCAGAGGTGGGTAGGGGGTGGAGACAAGGGGTGACTTGGGAGAGGGGAGTTCCTGCACCTATTCTCAGAGAAAAAAAATCCCTGTGTGCCTTTTCAGGGGTGGAGCACTTTTTTCAATGCGCATTTTGCCGGGCAACATGTCCGCTAACTGCGTTTGGGATACCATTAACAAATAATGCCACCGCAAGCATGACGCATTTGCACCATTTCCTGTGCATTTTACCTTGCGTTCAGGAAACGCAAAGTGTACCTTGCGCTTTAAGCCTGGAGCTCTCCTGTTGCAGTTTTTCTACAATGATAATGGGGTTTCTTTATTTTATTTTTTTTAATTTTAATTATTACCAATCGGGAAAGCAGAGAGAACCTTCACTATGAACACCGGCATGACTCCAGGATAGTTCATGAGCCTGATCAGTTCTCCGACGCTGAAGACGCTGGTAGACTTGGGTTTACCTGGAATGGAAATTGGCGGTTGGTGAGGGTGTAAATTCCCAGAATGATATAATCAGGCCTGGAGCGATTAACGTGTGATGACAAAGACTTACTTTGTTCAGCGGCGGGCTTGCCTTGCGATTTTTTGGTTTGTACCGGTATGTAAATTAAAACGATGACACAGCAAACGAGACTGGCAGCCAGGGCGATGAAGGAGGGCGTATACAGTCTGCAAATACAAAGAGACGCACGTCAGCATGGAGTCAATACATAATTAGCAGTAATTGGGTCTCTATTCTATGCCGCATGTTCACACATTACAGATAATAGGTGGTTTCAAGGGGAACTGTCACCCAGCAAACAAATAAATGAGTGTTGGGGGTCATTCACACACCAATTGTTCTTCCTCTTAAGATAAAACACACCTATGCGGTTTTTTGGCGCTTTTTGCAGAAATGCACTGCAGTCCATTTACCATGGTTTACTATGGGACACGTTCACATCTATGCTGCTGCGTTTTTGAAAAGGGAACTTTTCTAGGCTCCATTCACACCAATGCGTTTTTTTCATGCTTTTTGCAGAAACGCAGGGCATTTTTAAAATATGGGTTCATAATGGAATGCATTCTCATCAATGCATTTTTGTGCCTCTGTGTTTTTGGAAAGGGTCAGGGACTTTTTAAAATGCAAATCTATGCTTTTTTTATGTTTTGTGGCTCAATAGACTTCAATGGAGAAGCTGCAGAAAAGTGTGTAGTGCGTTTTTACAGCGATTTTGCAGTGATTTCCATTTTTAAATCTGCCCAACAACAAATTTTCATAAAAAAAAACACAAATCACGGCAAAATCACGGTAAAAAAAGACACGGAAAGCACAGCAAAAAGCACTGCAGAAACACTCAAAAGCAACATGCATTGGTGTGAATCGAGCCTTAAAGCGGAGGTCCGCCAGGGAAAAAAAAAATTAAAAGTCAACAGATACACTTACAGTAGCTGCTGACTCTTAATAAGACACTTACCTGTCCTGGAGTCCAGTGATGTCGGCACCCGCTGGCGATCTTCAGATCGGGGATCGGGCGCAGCCGCATCCATTGCGGGTAAGGGAACCCGGACGTGTAGCATTACAGCTTCACGCCGGGCACCTTACTGGGCATGCGCAAGGCTCCGCCACGCTCTGCTATTGGCCAGGCGGCCAGAAGCAGAGCAAGCAGGGAGGAGGGAGCCGGGCTGCTGATGTCAGCGGTTGCGGTGGCCGGCCCGAGCTCCCGGATGTGTGGAAAAGGATACCTGTCCTTTTCCCCCTCCCCCCGAATGATGCCAAATGTGACACCTGAGGGGGGGAGGAATCCAACCAGCCGAAGTTCCACTTTTGGGTGGAACTCCGCTTTAAACACAAAACACTGCTTTTTTTTTTTTCTTTTTTGGTTCACTAGACTTCAATGGAGAAGCTGCAGAAAAGCATGCTTCACGTTTTTGTGGCAATTTGTGATTTTTTAAGTAGTCCGACAACAAATTAGGCGAAAACAAAATCATGGTAAAATCGCAGAAATCACCTTAGGTTAAGATCATCACAGAGGACAAGGGGGCACTCTTTACGTCTGGAGGAAAAGAGATTTCATCTCCAAATACGGAAAGGTTTCTTCACAGTAAGAGCTGTGAAAATGTGGAATAGACTCCCTCCAGAGGTGGCTCTGGCCAGCATAGTAGATTGCTTTAACCGCTTGCCGACGGCTGATCGGCAATTGACGGTGACAGAGTGGCTCTGTAACGCGAATCGCCATCATATGACGGCGGCCGCAATACAGAGCCACTGTGAGCGCGCGCGCTCACTGTGTTCGGGGGGGGCCAGGGAGCGGGTGCGGCGGCTTCGATTGCCGCCGGCCACCCGCGATGCCCCCCCCCGGAGTGAAGGAGCAGAGGTCCGTGTAAGTAAACACGGACCTCCGCTCTGTGTGAGGGGGAAGGGCTGTGATCACAGCCTTCCTGTATACGGAGGCTGTGACCACTTCCCTTCCCCAGCCAGGGCAGCCCCCACACAGTAAGAACACGCCCAGGGAACACAGTTAACCCTTAGCGCGCCCCCTGCAGGTTAACCCCTTCACTGCCAATGGCATTTACACAGTAATCAGTGCATTTTTATAGCACTGATCGCTGTATAAATGCCAATGGTCCCAAAAAAGTGTCAAAACGTTCCGACATGTCCGCCCCAATATCGCAGTACCGCTAAAAATCGCAGATCGCCGCCATTACTAGAAAAAAAATAAATAAATAAATAAAAACCCCAAAAATGAATTCTCATCATCCGTAAACGCGACCACTTTTGCGCAAACCAATCAATAAACAGAGATTGCGATTTTTTTTATCGCAAATATGAGGAAGAATTTAAATCGGCCAAAAATGGTGAAAAAAAATGTTTTTTTATTTATTTTTTTTTGGATTTGTATTTTAGGAAAAAGTAAGAAATTTGGGGTTTTTTTGCAAAATTGTCGCTCTTCTTTTGTTTATAGCGGCGATCAGAAATGACGCAGCGGTGATCAAATACCACCAAAAGAAAGCTCTATTTGTGGGGAAAAAAGGACACAAATTTCGTTTGGGTACAACGTCGCACGACCGCGCAATTGTCAGTTAAAGCGACGCAGCGCCGAATCGCAAAAAGGGCTCCGGTCCTAAAGCTGGAAATCCTTCCGGGGCTGAAGTGGTTAAGAAAGGCCTGGAATATTTCCTTAAAGCGGAGTTCCACCCAAAAGTTGAACTTCCACTTGTTGGATTCCTCCCCCCTCAGGTGTCACATTTGGCGCCTTTCGGGGGGGGGGGAAGAGGACACCTATCTTTAGACAGGTGTCCTTATCCACACATCCGGGAGCTCTGGCCGGCCGCCGCGGCCGCTGACATCAGCAGCCCGGGCCCCTCCTCCCTGCTCGCTCTGCTACTGGCCGCCTGGCCAATAGCAGAGCGCGGCGGAGCCCCGCGCATGCGCAGTAAGGTGCCCGGCGTGAAGCTGTGATGCTACACGTCCGGGTTCCCTTACCCGCGATGGAGGCGGCTGCACCCGACCCCCAATCCGAAGATCGGCGGCGGGTGCCGACTCCAGGACAGGTAAGTGTCCTATTATTAAAAGTCAGCAGCTACTGTATGTGTACTGTATGTGTATCTGCTGACTTTTTTTTCCCTGGTGGACCTCCGCTTTAATCTATAACTGGGTACTAACATTTATAGGCAAAGTTGATCCAGGGTGAATCCGATTGCCTCTCGGGGGATCAGGAAGGAATTTTTTCCCCCGTTATAGCAAATTGGATCATTGGCTTTGCTGAAGTTTTTCCCCTTCCTCTGGATCAACTGTGGGTATAGGATTGTGTATACGGGATTGTATGATTTTTTTTTTTTGTTATTGGTTGAACCAGATGGACGTGTGTCTTTTTTCAACCTGAGTAACTTTGTAACATGCAAACTCCAGGCAGGTAGTGTAGTGGTTGGGATTCAAACCATGACCCCAGTGCTGCTAAGCGGAAGTGCTAACCACTTAACCACTGTGTACATGCTGCTTGTGATCCCGCTAGCGCTTTAACTGCTTAAAGTCCGCCCACCGTCGATTGACGGCGACAGTCTAGCTCAATAACGTGAAACACTGTGACCTGACAGCAGCTGCGAGATCGAGCATCGTGTGCGCGCGCACGATCGCTGTGTAGCGGGGGAGCCAGGGAGCGGGCAGGGCGGACTCGATGTTCGTTGGTTACCCGCGATCACACCCCACAGTGACAGAACAGGGACCGCTAATTAGACTTGTGCATGCCTGAAAAATGTGTTTGTTTTATTTTTTTTATTTTTTCGGAAATTTCAGCAATTTGGAAATTCACGGTAATTGGCGGTAATTCGGAAATTCACCGTAATTCTGGAATCGCGGTATTTCGGCACTTGCCGTAATTTGGAAATTCCCCGTAATTCTGGAATCGCGGTAATTCGGAAATTCGGCAATCGGAACAGCTTAAAATCCAAAATTTGGAAATTCGAAAATAACAAATAACATTTGCAATAATAACTAACTAATAAATAACTATTAAATTATAGGTATTGGAATTTCCTTGGATGTGGCTGTTCGTGAACTTAAATATGAAATTTATCACTAACAGCCAAATTTTCAAGGAAATTTCAATACCTTTAATTTAATAGTTATTTATTAGTTAGTTATTATTGCAAATGTTCTTTCTTATTTTCACATTTTCGGGCTTCTGAATTTCGGATTTTCGGCTGTTCAAATTGCCGAATTTCCAAATCACCGCGAATTTCCGAAATTGCTAAATTACAGCAAATTTCAGAATTACTGCAACTGTCGAATTACCTTGAATTTCCAAATTACCGCATTACTGAATTACCGCAAATTGCCGCAATTGCCGAATTACTGCGAATTTCTGAATTTTCGAATGGGAAGATTCGGAAATTTGAAATTCGGAATTCATCCGAATTGCCAAATTTTGCAAAATTCAGTAAAAACAAAATTTGGAACTAAACGAATTGCACAAGCCTACCGCTAATGTAAACAAGCGGATCCCCATTCTGTCAGTGGGAAAGAATGGGATCGTAGGCTTCCTGTATATGGGAGCCGCAATCTCTCTCCTCCCCCAGTCAGCCCAGCCCCCATACAGTTGTAACACACACAGGGAACACAGTTAACCCCTAGATCGCCCCCTGCAGGTTAACCTCTTCCCTGCCAGTGACATTTATACAGTAATCAATGCATTTTCGTAGCACTGATCGCTGTATAAATGCCAATGGTCCCAAAAAAGTGTCAAAATGTCTGACATGTCCACCGCAATGTCACAGTCCCAATGAAAATCGCAGATTGCCGCCATTAATAGTAAAATATAAAAAAAACTAAAACCCATGAATGAATTCTCATTGTTCGTAAACGCAGCAACTTTTGTGCAAATCAATATACACAGATTGCGATTTTTTTTTTTACTAAAAATATGAGGAAGAATATAAATCGGCCAAAACCGATGAAAAAAATTGTTTTTTTTATATTTTTTTTTGGATTTGAAATTTAGCAAAAAGTAAGAAATATTGATTTTTTTGCTAAATTGTCGCTCTTTTTTTGTTAATAGCACTGATCAGAAATGATGCAGAGGTGATCAAATACCACCAAAAGAAAGCTCTATTTGTGGTAAAAAAAAGGACGTCAATTTGGTTTGGGTACAACGTCGCATGACCGCGCAATTGTCAGTTAAAGTAGCGCAGTGCCGAATCGCAAAAAGTGCTCTGGTCCTAAAGGGGGAAATCCTTCCGTGGCTGAAGTGGTTAAAAAGTGTAATTCACAGGTAGAATCGCGTGTTGCACATAGGGTAGCCCATTCATCTGAATGTACATTTGTTGCACCAAAGAAGCTCAGGGACCAAATTTTAGCAACATGCGCGTTTTGCCCTTATGCTAGCGTGTTTTGTCGCATGGCAATCACGCCAAAATCAGGATAAAAATGGCACCCAAACACGCATTTTGGCATTCCAAATCACCTATATGTGAACAAGACCTAAATACAGAGTTTATGAAGTTGGATTGGTTCTTATGCAAAGGTACGTTCCTTGAAAATAACATGTGCAGGCGACGGATAGTATAAAAATGGTGCTTCCAGGAACAGGGAGTGTGCACACCTATTGGGTAATATGGTTTAATTATCGTATGGGGAATCTTTATTGAGAAGAATACGAAGGTCCCCTGGACTGAAGGTGAAAGAAAATTCAACATTTTGAGTTGACAGTAAAAATCTAGCACTGGGCTACCTGCAGAGGTTGGAAGAGAATATTGCTTTTACAGTACTTGTATTCAAGGCTGTGGGGATGTTGGTGCCAAGAATGGGCAGTCCAGCTCTAGATTTTTACCATCCACAATGTTGACCAGTCTTTCTCAGCCTTTTCAACACAGAGGAACCCTTGAAATAAGTTTCCTGTCCCAAGGAACCCCTGCTAATAATGACTATATCTACAACTCATGATACATTGGTGTGATGGTCAGTGGGAAGAATGCTCCCTACACTTGTGGTCATTGGGAAGAATTCCCCCCTTACAGATAGCTAAAAAGACCAATGGTGTCAGTGGGAACTTATCTAAGAGGCAGAAATTGACCATTGCTCAAGGAACCCCTGGCAACCTCTGGAGCAGCCTTTCTCAACCTTTTCAACACTGAGGAACCCTTGAAATAATTCTCCGGTCTCAGGGAACCCCTGCTAAAACTTAGAAATCTACAACTCATGATACATTAGTGTGGTGGTCAATGAGAAGAATGCTCCTTACACTTGTGGTCATTGGGAAGAATTCCCACCTTACAGATAGCTAAAAAGATCAATGATGTAATTGGGAATTTATCTAAGAGGTAGAAATTGACCATTGCTCAAGGAACCTCTTGCAACCTCTGGAGGAACCCTGGTTGAGAAACCCTGCTCTGGAGGAACCCTAGTGTTCCACAGAACCCTGATGTAGACAATGCAGGAGAAAGTTCTGTGGTCAGAGAAGGTAAGCAAGCACCTGGGAGCAGATAAATCAGCTCAGTTGTATTTAGAGCCCTGGTGCCCAACCCAAAGTCTGGGGGCTGCATGTGGCCCTTTGGCACTTACTGTGCGGCCCTTAGGGCCTTTTGCAGTCCGTGGTCTGTTTTGGTGCTTGCTTACTCGAGCCAGTAAGGAAAAAGATATTCTTTAGACCGGCTTCTAGTAAATTGTTTTTTTTCCCCCTCTGTTCTTTTATGATGGATCTTGCTAAGAGAAATATCAAATGTGGCACAAGTCCTTTGTAAAGGGGTTGTAGTGGCACAAATGACTTGTAATAGCGGCGATCTCTAGCAATCTCATATGTGTCAGACAATGCATGAATATTTTTGTTGTACACAGCCGCAGCGCTCCACCAATTGTATACACTCTGCCTGACGATACTACTTCCACCGGAAGTGCGTGACCCTGCGTGCGGCGGATGCTAGTTCGTTCCCACCGCGGTTTTTTGCCCTATGTCCCTAAGTTGGAGATTATTTCTACAGGGGTATATTGGGATACATATCAAATTCTATTGCACAATTTCATCTATTTTATATGGGCTGAGTATTCGCGGCTTTTTAAAACGAGGCATGACATGCATACAGCCGGCGCCATTATACTCTCCATTAACTTCTATGCATTCCCAAACGAGGCATGGAACGCACGCCGCTGGCGCCATCTTGGCCATTGGATTATGACCCCGTTAAGGCGTGTCCAATGTGCTCAATGTGATTAAGCCTTAATATCTATATATAGACGCAGTGTTTTGGGAGGGGCACACCCCAGAAGATATCTGATTAGAGACGAAACGCGTTGGATCTGGTCCCCCTATAACACTGTGACCTATTCATTGGATGATGAGCTTTTTTTATGCTATGGCGAGACTTCTTCTTTATTTCATGACATGGTGAGTGATCCCCATGACAAGATATTGGGTTGTGTGACATGCCTTACCCCTACCCTATGTAATATTGATGGGAACAACACATGAGGAGCAAGTAGGAAGATACAGCCTTAAGGCCCATTACGGAAGCCGACACTTGCCACACTCCACTAACAGTGGTCCATGCTGGTTACTTACCAGCTTCTGGTAAACTTTCAATTCACATGGTGAAGGATTTCTCACGTTGTTTTTTGCATGTGGACACTAGTCACTTTATACATCATGGACCTGACACCTATATCATCACAATAAGCACTGGAACTTTATATCAATCCCATTTATATATTCTGGACAGGTAAAAAAAAAAAGGCAGCCCAGCCCCCCTGCAAGTGGCGCCGGTACATTGACTTTTTTTTTTTTTCCTCGGCTCCTTGCGGTCAGCTGACAGCAAGTAGTGAGCCGATTGGTCAGCCATTAAAGTCTATGAGTGTGCGCTGAACAAGCGTAAACACATAGTCTGATTGGTTGCCCCCTGAGCCATCAGAGCCAATAACTCTCTGTCATTGGCTGCTGTGGGCGGGGGCGGGACTGTGGCAGGCGTCCTGGCTGTGTGATTACTCACACAGGCGCAGCACTCCGCGGGTTTTCAGTCCCGAGCTGCTCAGCCTGCTGATTGCAAGCCCATCTCTGCATAGACCTGGCCTGCCTGCTATTAGATGGGGTAAGTGCGGGACTTGTCCCGACTTCGGGGGGGCACACTGTATGCCCTATCTGATGCACTGTATGCCCTATCTGATGCCCTGTAGTCTCTATCTGATGCCCGTATGCCCTATCTGATGCCCTATCTGATGCTCTGTATGCCCTATCTGATGCTCTGTATGCCCTATCTGATGTCCTGTATGCCCTACCTGATGCACTGTATGCCCTATCTGATGCTCTGTATGCCCTATCTGATGCTCTGTATGCCCTATCTGATGCCCTGTATGCCCTAAATGATGCCCTGTATGCCCCATCTGGTGCTCTGTATGCCCTATCTGGTGCTCTGTATGCCATATCTGGGGTTTTGTATACTGCTATATGGTGACTCTGTATACTGCTATCTGGTGATGCTGTATACCCTATCTGGTGATGCTGGGCTGTATACTCCCGACACAAGGGGTGGATTCTATAAGGGATGGGGCTTATGAGAAGTGGGAGGGGTCAAAAAGGAAGGACGTGTTCTAGCGCCCCCCCCCCCCCTAAAATTTCACCAGCCGCCACTGGTTCACACTATGGATTATGAACAGTCAGTACTTGAATGTTTATGTTTGCACTAAGTCACTTTAAGGTCTGATTGACTTTGATGTAACAGACTCACATTTGCTTTTTGGTTTTGTCACCGTGGCATGTACAGAGTTTCTACTGAGTGAACCGACCTGGCTAATCCTGATTGGTGGACTTATTTAATTCTGTTGTGCCATTTTTATTGTATTTTAATTTAAGCGCTGCACTTTGATATTCAATGCATGAATATTATTTGGCTCTGAGGAAGAGGGGACCTCGCCTCGAAACGCGTCAGCCATTCTACGTGTCTTACCTATGCTGGGATTCGCGCAGTGGACAAAACAATGCAGGACAACGTGGATATTGATGGCTTGATATCAGATGCTGTTTGAGAGTACAAATCTATTTTATTTCTTCAATAAAAGGATTTATAAAGGTAATGCGCAAGGCTGGTGCACCCTCAGTTTTTGTTTTTACAGTGTCTTCAGTCAATGACTGTCTCTTGAAGCACGTTCCCATTCTCCAGCAACATCTAGAGCATGACCACAGTCTCTTGTCAGTCTCTGAATATTATGTGTGGCCCTTAGGTGATGTCAGGGGCTGCACCTGAGCCCCTCCATGTCAAGTAAGTTGACCCCCACTGATTCAGAATGCTAGGAAGATGGGTTGGGGGGGGGGTGGGGGTTACATTAATAATGTACTTGTCCTTTAACCCCTTTGCACCAACCTGAGCCAGCACTTTAAATAGCCCAAGGCCGGTAGGAGGGGTTCCTTATCACTTGGCACTGTGATTGGCTGCATAGTGCTGATGTCCTACTGACTCTTGATAGTAGTTGACCATGAGCTCTGGTCAGAGTTCTGGGGGTGTTAATGGAGTGTGCCCCAGAACAAGACAGTGACACATATATGCGGTGGCTGGGCATTAAGCAGTGGCGGAACAACAAGGGTCACAAAGGTCGCACTTACTTTCTGACCCCCCTAGGTGGGTGGGGGCAAGATGGGAGGAAGGGGGCATGAAGAACATGAGAAAGGGTGCTGCTGTGGGACTGTAAGGCGCGGTTCGCACTGCTGCAACTACAAAGTCGTGTGACTTACTTGCGACTTTTGTGATTTAACATTGCAGTCTATGGCACTCAAGCCACAGTTGCAGAAAGGAAATGCAGAAAACTTTATTTTTTGATGTTTATTTATTTTATTTATTTATTTCAGGTACTTATATAGCCCTACCCTCAAGGAGCTTACAATTTAAGGTCCCTAACTCACATTCATACATATAGTGGGGGCAATTTAAACAGGATCTAATTTACCTACCAGCATAGAGTTGCCACCTCATCCCTTTAAACCCAAACACATATGAATTACACAGGTCCTGTGGCTAATTAAATGCAGATGAGGCACCAAGAGAGTTTAATTACCACTTTAATCAGCCACAGAACCTGTGGAATTCATATGTGTTCGGGTTTAAAGGGATGAGGTGGCAACCCAATACCAGCATGTCTTCGGAGTGTAGGAGGAAACCGGAGTACCCGGAGGAAACGCACGCAGGCACAGGGAGAACATGCAAACTCCAGGCAGGTAGTGCCGTGGTTGGGATTCAAACCAGTGACCCTTTTGCTGCCAGGCAAAAGTGCTATCCACTACACCACTGTGCCGCCCATGTTGCGCATTTGTTAAGACAGCACTTATTGAATTAAAGGTTTTGACTTTTCATGGGACTTTATGTGTCGCAAGTCGCATGATAAGTCCCAGCAGTGTGAAGTGGGCCCTGCAACGGGAGTAAATGGCCCTGGGCTTGGAGGGAAGGGCCCTGAGATCAGAGGAAAGGGCCCCAGGACTGATAGAAAGGGCACTGGGACCGATGGAAAGGGCCCTGGCGGTCAGTGGGGTCCTTTATGGTTTCTTGCACGGGGGCCCTGAAGGTTCTAGTTATGTCTCTGGTGTTAAAGTGATAGGTTCACTTTTTTTTTAAACAACAAACATGTTATACTTACCTCCTCTATGCAGCGGTTTTGCACAGAGTGGCCCCGATCCTCCTCTTCTGGGGTCCCTCGGTGGCAATCTTGGCTCCTCCTCCACATAGTGACCCGTCAGGGAAGTGCTTTCCCTGGTTGTCATCCGTGCGGGCGCGCTACCGAGTCCTGCTGTTGCATGTATTCACACTAACAGCGGGACTCGGTCCCGCCCCCCGTGTCACTGGATTTGATTGACAGCAGTGAGAGCCAAGGGCTCCCCTGCTATCAATCCATCCAATAAGGACCCGAGCCGGCAGCTAAAGGGACAAGGCTCGTCCCCAGCGTGGAATCGGTTCGGGCTCAGGTAAGTGAAGGGGGGGGCGGCTTGGGGGCTGCTGCACTAATGCACCAACAAGGTTTTTCACCATAATGGAATGTATTAAGGTAAAAAAAACACGGAGACTTTACAACCCCTTTAAGGCTCACCTGTCCTGCTGTCGCATATATTTTATCTATTTCAGGTACTTATATAGCGCCATCAATTTACGCAGCGCTTTACATATACATTGTACATTCACATCAGTCTCTGCCCTCAAGGAGCTTACAATCGAAGGTCTCTAAAGCCTCGTACACACGGAACGACGATCGTATACAACAGGTCGTATGAACAACCGTTGTATGCGAAATCGATCGTTAGTACGCGCAATTAGAACTGTTGACGTACGACGGTCGTACAATGGGAGTTGTATGAACAAACTAGAAAACTTGGTCGTACCAACAAGCGGTCATACGACTGTTGTATCGTGTGTACAGAGCAGTTGGTACAACAAAGTTGTATTGTGCAAAACACGCATGCTCAGAAGTCAGGAACGGCCGGATGCCAATTACATGCACCTGAACGTTCTTTCTTTGGTCGTACGATCGTGTAGTGCAGTCAGTATGCTGCATACAACAGCCAACATACGATTTGAGACGATCGTACGTACGATCGTCATCCCGTGTGTACGAGGCTTAACTCACATTCATACATATATTAGGGGCAATTTTAGATAGGGTCCAATTAACCTACAAGCATGTCTTTAGTGTGTGGGAGGAAACCAGAGTACCCAGAGAAAACCCACGCAGGCACAGGGAGAACATGCAAACTCCAGGCAGGTAGTGCCGTGGTTGGGATTTGAACCAGCGACCCTTTTGCTGCTAGGCGAAAGTGCTACCCACTACACCACTGTGCCACCCAATATATGCACATTACTGTTGTAAAGGGGTTATGTATGTGCTGCTGCAACTTCTTTGGTTGACTACTTACATGGGAGTAGGAGCCCTTTGTGTTGCTTGTATATATTCATACATGAGCCAAGTATGGTTCAACTGTCCCTAAATTTTAGTTCATTTGTCCTTAAAAAAATACATTTTTGCGACCCTGCAAACGGGGTCACGGGAACTACGGAAACATCAGAAAACATTTTGTGTTCCTATAAAGCCCCAGACCAGGAAATCCATTATACAGCCTCCACGTTCCCTGGACCTCGTGGCCCTCGGGCCTCAGGCCATACTCTTTTCGGGAGGAAGTTATCCCTTTCAGAGCTGTAATTATTGTCGGTCCGCAGGGCAGAAGCATTGAATCCAATGGAGGATTTCCCCATCTCTGAACCAGCAGCTCACCCTCCTCCCTTTCATACATACTGCGGCAGTGACATGAGCCTCACCCCACTATGGGAACAAAGGAGCCATTGTGGCGGCCATCTTGCACAGACGTGATTAGCGATGTCAGAAAGGACACTCTGTGTGTCCAGTGCTTGGCTTCCTGACCAAATTAGACATTTACTGTAAAGGAGACAAAAGGCATCGGGGTCTGCAAAATCTCAAAATCTGACAGATTTGGAAGAATATTTGTGCGAAATGTCCCGAGAAGCAGGAAGACTCATCCATATTTGTGACAAGGACTAAAGTGAGAGTTTCATGGGGGTACCAGCTGCCTTTGCAAAATTTATTTAGGGGAACATGTCAGGGCCAAAGCAATCCAAAATTGTATTGGCTGGACAAAAAAAATATATTTTTAAATATTTTTAATGAATATTTTATTGAAATTAAAGAAAATAAAATAAAATGTTAAGCATTTATTACCTATACTGGCTCATTGTATGGGTGCAGAGAACATGTCATGGTCAAAACTATCCAAATTGTATTGGCTGGACAAAAAAAAAAATATTTTAGATGAATATTTTATTGAAATGTTTTTATTTTAATTGAATTAAAATGTTAAGCTTTTTTTTTTTTTACCTATTTGTTAAAGCAAACCTATCATAATTCTACACAACTAAAACAGGATATAATGGATAAGCAGAGGATGCCTTCAGTGAAAACCATTTGTCAAAATGATCCACAGATGCAGAGACATAGCAGCTGAAGTTATAAGCAAATCTTGACTTTACCTGTAAAGTCCCCTGTTCACCGCCATTCACCTTCATATTATATCATTACACATAGATGCCAACTGTCCCGAATTTTCTGGGACAGTCCAACATCTTGGCAGGGCCGGCTCTACCACTAGGCGGAGTAGGCGGCTGCCTAGGGTGCATTGCCATCGAGGGCGCCCGGCCGCTGTTGATCTGTCACTGCTCTGCATCGATCACTCATGTCACTGGAGAGCTGTGGCTGGCAGCACACCAGGGTGGTAAAATGCACCTGCTGTGAACAGTGAAGACATCCCCACCGCCCCCGCGCTCTGTGCAGAAACAATTCGCCCTCTCCACCCCCATTCTGTCAGCCTGCTTTCTCCAGAACCACTCTATCCCCAGCCCGCAGTGCCGGTGCCGCACTAGCAGCGGCAGTGAAAAAGGAGGGGAGAGAGCCGGGACAAAGAGCAGCTGGCCGGCCCGGAAGTGCTGCATTAATAATGGAACCAGCTGGGGTGGGTGAGATGGAAGCCCTGCATGTAGTTCTGGGCTTGCTGCAATTTCCCTCCCTCCATACCCTAGCCTGTCCATATACCACCCTAGCCAGTCCATATGCTACCCCAGCCTGTCCATATACTAGCCTGTCCATATACAACCCTAGCCTGTCCATATACAACCCTAGCCTATCCATATACTACCCCAGCCTGTCCATATACTACCCTAGCCTGTCTATATACTACCCCAGCCTGTCCATATATTACCCCAGCCTGTCCATATACTACCCCAGCCTGTCCATATTCTACCCCAGCCTGTCCATATACTACCGTAGTTTGTCCATATACCTGTGGACCATAGCTGGCATGAGGAAGCGAGCCGGTGCCACCATTATTTCTCTTTAGGCCGGGTCCAGAGGCACAGGTGCAGGCCTGTGGACAACAACTAAAGAAATAGGTAGAGAGGCACTGCAAAAATCTCCACTTCTGCCACCTCCATCGTATACATGGGCAGGGCATAGGGGTGGAGCCAAAGTGGGGTGGAGCCAAAGTGGGGGCGGCAAAATGAGGTTTCGCCTAAGATGTCAAAAATCCTCGCACCAGCCCTGCATCTTGGCCCTTGGTCCTGCCAATGCTGTGTTCCAGCCACATCCTGGGATCACAGCATCAACCTTATTTAAGTTACTGCACATGCACAGTAATTGCTGGTATCATGGCCACAAGTAAGCAGTCCCTGCATATTTAGAAGCAGGGATCTGGGACATCCCATAAACTGGGCATGACTGTCAAGAAAGTGGGCACATAAAAAACAGACCTTCCTATTGTATCATTACACATAGATACCAACTGTCCCAAATTTTCTGGGACAGTCCCACATCTTGACCCTCTGTCCTGCCAATGTTGTTTCCCAGACCATGTCCCAGGATCATAGCATGAACATTTAAGTTGCTGCACATGAACTGTAACTCAAAAGGCAATTAATTGCAGGTATCATGGCCACAAGTGAGCAGTCCCTGCATATTCAGAAGCAGGGTCTGAGTAGGACAACCCATAAAGTGGGCATGGTATGGGCATGCCTGTCCGGAAAGTGGGCACACAAAACACAGACGTTCCTATTACATCATTACACATAGATGACAAATGTCCTGAATTTTCTGGGACAGTCCCACATCTTGACCCTCTGTCCTGCCAATGTTCACCCCCTAAAGTCCCCTGTTCACCCTCTTCACCTTCCTATTACATCATTACACATAGATGCAAACTGTCCCAGATTTGCTGGGGCAGTCCCACATCTTGAACCGCTGTCCTCCCAATGCTGTGTTCCAGGCCATGTCCTGGGATCACAGCATCAACCTTATTTAAGTTGTTGCACATGCACAGTAACTCAAAAGGACAGTAATTGCCAGTATCATGGCCACAAGTGAGGGGTTCCTGCATATTTAGAGGCAGGATTGGGGTGGTACAACCCATAAAGTGGGCGTAGTATAGGCATGCCTGTCCAGAAAGTGGGCACCAGAGGCGTAACTAGAACCTTCAGGGCCCCGGTACAAGAAATTATGAAGGGCCCCCCTGACCCCTGGCCAGGGCCCTTCCCTCTGATCCTGGGCCCCTTTATTCCCATCGTGGGTCCCTTTATTATGGTCCTGCAGCGGCACCTTTCACAAGTTCTGCAGCGGGCTCCCTTTCTGCTATTTTCGGCCTCCTCATGGTGGTGAAATGCCAGGGCCCGGTCCCAATAGCAATCTTTGCAATCCTGATAGTTCCCTCACTGGTGTCAATAGTTTTTAATTTGTATTTTAATTTTATTTATTTTTTTATCATTTCATTTTATTTCTTTAACAATTTTATTTTTTATAATTTTTTACAATTTATTTTAGCTCTGTTGGGGGGCTTTGATGAGATATCAGGGGTCTAAACAAACCTCAGCCCTTAATCTCCATCTGTGTGACCTCAGCTGCACAGAATGAATGGACAGGAATAGCTGTGCACCAAGCCTCCCATTCATTCAGAAATGAGTACAGTAAAAAAAATGTTACTATGTTTCAGTTATGAATGAACCAATTGGTACCAATCACTGACTCTGTCCATTCAGAAAAGGAAGGAGCCGGCAAATGACAAATTTACCGACCCGTTCCCATCTCTCCATCATGACTCATCTTCTACAGCAGCTGGCAGGAGAGAGGAGGGGGAGAAGACAGAAGTTCTGTGGGGGGGACTAGGGAAGCACACAGGGACCCTGGGAACAGCAGAAGACAAGTAACCTGGATAGGAGGGGCGGCAGGGGCAGCATACAGAGGAACCAATCTCCTCCATTAGGAGGAAAATGGAGCAGATTGGTGCCTCTAAATGCCACCCAAGCCATCCCTCCTATCCAGGCGTACAAGGGAGGCACACGGGCCCCCTGGAGCATGGGGCCCGGTTGCAATTGCAACCCCTGCAACCCCTATCGTTACGCCCCTGGTGGGCACACAAAACACAGACCTTCCCATTACATCGTTACACATAGATGCCAACTGTCCTGAATTTTCTGGGACAGTCACACATCTTGACCCTTTGTCCTGCCAATGCTTTTATGCTTTATGTAATCTTCAGGCCTAAAATGTTTTAAACGTGTGCAAGAAACACAAAAGTGACAGCGGCAGCGAAAGGGTTAAAGGATAAGTTCACCTTCAGGATCATGTTATATGTTTTACCTGTAAGCTTTGTTAGGTAATAAAAAATTGGCTCCTAAATTTTTTAGCTGGATTCCTAGATTCTAAGCAAATTTGTCAAGCCAGCATTCTGTTTTTATGCAGATTTTACATGGCGTCCCAACCAAACGACTATTTTTAAAATGGATTCGTTTTCTACCCTCTCTGCATATTTGACCAAGAAAAGTCTGGAAGGGTGGTGTAGCCCATTGATAATACAAAGGTTTCCTTGATTATGTAACACACAAAACCCTCTATGAGGTCATCATTTATGTAATGCATGATACGATATACGTAGATGTTCTCACTACATTTCTATGGTAGGTAGTCACAGTGTTGTTGGATGAGTTTTAATGTCATGATAAGGAAGAGAACAAATCATTTCAAGTAGTTATAAAATTATAAAAACTTACACAATTTACAGGAAGGAGAATAAAGTAAAATATTTGAGGATCCATATAGAAACCCTGCTGTGTGGATACAAGCAAAACCCAACACTCAGCCCACAGGCCACATTTGGGTCTCCATTGCTCTGCCTGTTGGACTCATTACAAAGAGATGGCTGGGAGCTGGGAGCCGGGGCTGCCCAAGGGCTAAGATGTTGGACTGTCCCAGAAAAATCGGGACAGTTGGCTTCTATGTGTAATGATGTAATATGAGCCAGTAGTGTGAAGCAGAGGGATCTCCGCCCAAAGTATGGTCCCAGCCCAATGTTGTCAGAGAGAGCAGTGTGAGATCTGGTAATTAAACACGGTGTTGGGTTAAATAACACCTGCCGCTGACCAGCAATGTGGGGTGGGGGTTAACGGCATTGCCACTGACCAGCAATGTGGGGGATAACGGCATTGCCACTGACCAGCAATATGGGGTGGGGGATAACGGCATTGCCACTGACCAGCAATGTGGGGTGGGGGATAACGGCATTGCCACTGACCTCAAATGTGGAGTTATTACGGAGGGCACTGATCTCAGTGTAGGGGGTTTTTATTGCAGTCAATGACACCAATGCTGGGGGTGATTACTGAGGCCACTGACACCAATGTTGGGGACTATTATTGTGGCCACTGACTACCAATGTGGAGGTTTTACTGAGGTCAGTGGCACCCATTTTGTGGGTTGTTATTGCATCCCCTGACACCAATGCCGAGACCTATTACTGCAGTCATTGTTTCCAATGCTGGGGGTTATTATTGTAGACACTGACACCAATGCTGGGGGTTATCATTGCAGTCACCAACTCAAATGCATGGGGTCATTCTTGTGGCCACTGACACCAATGCTAAAGCTTATTACTGCAGCCAGTGATGCCATTACTGGGGGTTAATATTGCATCCACTGACACCAATGCTGGGGGTTATTATTGTGACCACTGACACCAGTGCTGGGGGTTATCATTGCAGTCACTCACATCAATGCTGGGGGGTCATTCCTGTGGCCAATGACACCAATGCTGGGTGGCATTATGGCAGAAACTGATATCAAAGCTGGGGGTTATTATTGTGGCTATAGACACCAATGATGTGGGTTATTATTGTGGCTACTGACACCAATGCTGAGGGTAATTATTGGGGCTACTGACATTAATGCTGGGAGTAATTATTGCAATCAGTGACACCAATGCTGGGGGTTATTATTGCAGTCAGTGATACCAATGCTGGGGGGTTATTATTGCAGTCATTGATACCAAAACTGGGGGTTATTATTGCAGTCAGTGACACCAATGCTGGGGGTTATTATTGCAGTTAGTGGCACCAATGTTGGGGGTAATGACTGCAGCCACTGATACCAATACTGGGGGTTATTATTGTGGTCAATAACACCAATGCTGGGGGTCAATATTGTCGCTACTGACACCAATCCTGGTAGTAATTATTGTACTTTCTGACACCAATAGTGGGGGTCATTAATGCAACCACTGATATCAATGCTGGGAGTTACTATTACTGCCACTGACACCAACAATCTGGCTTATTTTACTTCAATATTCTCTTTAGTGTGCATCAATAATAATTTGAGGGGTACAAAAAATGTTGCTTTTGTGCACCCATCTGAAGTGTCCGGGCCACACTTGAGGCCTTCTAGAATTCTCAAGTTGACCACCACTGGACTAAACCATTAAAGCTGGCAAACAGCAAAATACACAGATTAAATACATAAAAGGGAGCTATTTTACCTGTCAAAAGCAGCCTGTGATTGGACAGTGAAAGGAGAAGCAGCAGAATAATGAGGTCATCTCTCTGTCACTCTGCTCTCCCCCCCACCATGCATCTTGTTCTGAGGCATATTTGATTGGTTACCTGTGCAGCTTTTTCCTCTCAAAGCCTGAGCTCTGCTGTACAGGGACTGCAAGAGGGTGACACCAAAGTAAATTCAGGCATTTACACCGTTTACATTACAAAATGTACTGTATACTGTATATATATTGATGATCACAGAGCTCAATTAATTTGCCTCTTTCATATCTGCCTGGCGTCTAGATTCTGCTTAGGATGGAAGGGTCCTGGCTCAGCCAATCACATCCCTGCGCCCGTAGTCGATGCGTCTTGATATACAGTATGCCTCCTACGTTGCACATCAAAACACAAGCCGCATGAAAGGAAAGCACTCTGAGAACAAAGAGACCCTCATGCTGCAATTCCCGGGTCAGACCTGCATCAGCCCCACAGAAAACGTCTCTGTTCTATAAACGCCCCCATTATGTATAGGGAAATTCCACAGCTTTATGGAACAGCTGTCACTATACATTTGTTTTACTGGGCCAAACAATATACTATAGAGCGGCCACGGGCAAAGCAGAGAGCTCCAGCTGTCAGAGATCCACAAGTCCCAGCATGCCCGCAGCTCTGATACACAATCCGTCCCTTACTTTCCACCATGCGGCCAGATCAGGATATTTATACCTAAAAACATATGAATATTACATGGACCTATCAGACCTATGGATGTCCCTGCTCAGTAATGTGTCAGTGCAGCGCTTCCAGATATTTATTACCTATCATAGTTTAACCACTTCAGCCCCGGAAGGATTTCACACTTTAGGACCAGAGCCCTTTTTGCGATTCGGCACTGCGTCGCTTTAACTGAAAATTGCGCGGTCGTGCGACGTTGTACCCAAACAAAATTTGCGTCCTTTTTTTCCCACAAATAGAGATTTCTTTTGGTGGTATTTGATCACCGCTGCTCCATTTCTGATCGCCGCTATAAACAAAAGAAGAGCGACAATTTCGCAAAAAAAAAAACAAATTTCTTACTTTTTGCTAAAATACAAATCCAAAAAAAAAAAATAAAAAAACATTTTTTTTCATCGGTTTTGGCCGATTTATATTCTTCCTCATATTTGTGATTTAAAAAATCGCAATCGGCGTTTATTGATTGGTTTGCGCAAAAGTGGTCGCGTTTACGGATGATGAGAATTCATTTCTGGGGTTTTTATTTTTTTTTTATTTTTTACTAGTAATGGCGGCGATCTGCGATTTTTAGCGGTACTGCGATATTTCAGAGGACGTGTCGGAACATTTTGACACTTTTTTGGGACCATTGGCATTTATACAGCGATCAGTGCTATAAAAATGCGCTGATTACTGTGTAAATGCCATTGGCAGTGAAGGGGTTAACCTGCAGGGGGCGCTCTAAAGGTTAACTATGTTCCCTGGGCGTGTTCTAACTGTGGGGGGACTGCCCTAACAGGGGAAGGGAAGTGATCACAGCTTCCATGTAAAGGAAGGCTGTGATCACAGTCCTTCCCCCCTCACAGAACGGAGGTCCGTGTTTACTTACATCGCGGGTAGCCGGCGGAGATCGAAACCGCCGCACCCGCTCCCTGGCCCTCCCCAGACACAGTGAGCCCATGGGCGCACCTCCGGTGGCGCGCGCACGCTCACTGTGCGCAATCTGGCAGCCACCGTCATATGACGGCGTTTTGCCTTACAGCGCCACTCTGTCGCCGTCAATTGCCGACCAGCGGTCGGCAAGCGGTTAAACGGCACTCCTCTTGACCAGGTCTTAACTAGACATGTGCAATTGGTTTAGTTCCGCATTCGTTTTTCAACTAAATTCATTAATTCGGAAATATTCAAATTAAAGAAACCCCGTTTAACGAATTTTTACGAATATTCGTAAATTTGAAAATCCAAAAATTGGAACGAAAATTCGAAAAATAAGAACGAAAATTCAAAAACACAAAAATCTGAGAGAACTAACTAATAATAACTATTACTGACTATTAAATTACCGGTATTGGAATTTCCTTTCAAATTTGGCTGTTAGTGAACGAATTATCCGAAATAACAAATACTGCATCTAGGCAAATGTAATGTAACAAATTATTAATAATAATAAATAACAATAATAAGAATAAGAACTTTTTATTATTATTTATTATTTTTTATTATTATTTCGATCAGTTTCATATGTTTAGATGCGGCATTCGTTATTCGTAACTTCTGATAAAATCGTATTCATTACGTTCACGAACAGCCAAATTTGAAAGGAAATTCCAATACCTGTCATTTAATAGTTATTATTAGTTAGTTAGCTAATGATTTAGAATTTTGGGGTATACAAATTTTCATTCTTTCGAATTTCGATCATAACGAATGAACCGAAAAAAACTCAAAAACCAATGAAACGAAAAACGAACACATTTTTTGGCAGTGCACGTCTAGTCTTTGGCCTCATACACACGGGCGTATTAAAAAAAATAAGCAAACCGCCAGGCCCGATGTCAGGGAAAAATCTGTGTCAAAAACGCAATTTTGTCGGCGTCTTGCATCAACGTTAATGAGCGTTGGCGTCAATAGGCATTTTGTTTGAAAAAACATTCCTCTGCTATTTTTTAACCTGAAAACGCTGGCGCTAAAAATGCCGGTTAACATCGGTACGGCGTTAATGCGCATTAGTGAGCGTTTTGCTGGCGCGGCATGAAAAACGCCAAAACGTTACAGCCTTGGAACAACCTGGCCGTGGGTTCTACTTTCAGCTCCCTAACGCCGATGCCATCTACAGCTCAAACACTTCGGCGTTTTTATGGGGCCATTGAATAACATGGAGAGCTGTAAAAAACACTAAAAGACGCGGTGCTAAAAAACGTCTGTGTGTGTATGAAGCCTTAACCTTCTTTTCTCTCCAAAAGGACAGCGCCTTCTTTGTTCGGACATCATGCATGGTCACCATCTACTTCCTGGACTGGGAGATACAGGCTCAGAGGTGAGGCAATCATGTAAATCCTGAAACAGCCCCTGCTGCAGCCAGTCACCGTGTGACTTGATGTGATACAATATTGTCGTTTGATCACTGGGGAAGAGAAGACTGAGGAAATGCTTTCTCCTGCCTGCAGCAGACTGATCATTTCACCTTAGCCTAGGCAGAGTCACTGGGCAGGAGTCGAGGATGGTTTTTAATAGGGTTGCACCGATACCACTTTTTTGCCACCGAGTACGAGTACCGATACTTTACCTTTGGTAGTCGCCAATACCGATTACAGATACGTATTGCCTGGGAAGAGTAGGTAGAGGGGTGGTTTGGGAGGTGCTCCTTAACATCCCCTTTACATTACACAGCCCCCTGCTCCTCTGCAACCCCTTTACATTACACAGCCCCTGCACCTCTGCATCCCCTTTACATTACACAGCCCCCTGCTCCTCTGCATCCCCTTTAGATTACACAGCCCCCTGCATCCCCTTTACATTACACAGCCCCCTGCTCCTCTGCATCCCCTTTACATTACACAGCCCCCTGCACCTCTGGGCCCCTTTACATTACACAGCCATGAGCCACCGTTTTTTCACCATAGCCACGTTGGGATAATTTTTGGTAGGAGCTGAGGACGGGTCACTGAGACGGA
>BLSH010360605.1:864350-881776 GCA_018402905.1 Glandirana rugosa | reverse complement strand
CCCCCCCCCCCCCCCTTTGCCTGCAGTTAGTGGGTGGCTGCGCCCCTGGCCCCTGCTTCCTCCACAAGAAGAAAAAAGTGTGAGTGGGCAGCAGCTGTTGGCCATTTTCAATGTAAGTTAGCGTGGCCTGGGGGACAACTGCCACCCTGCCCACTGGCCCAGCCCTCCCCTGGCCACCTGGATATATTTCCTAACAGTTACATAACCTTAGAAACACAGTTTCTGCTCAGGTTCTAGGGGTAAAAGAATTAGGATGAACTAGGGTAACAATCAGCAACTCCCCAATTAATCTGAAAAGAGAAGGTATGGTTGGCCCCCACAACATCATTGTATGTAGCAGGTACCGGGTATAAGTCAACGTTCCTGCTCCCATGGGTCTATAGTGCCACCTAGATATATTTCCTAGCAGTTGTGTACTGCCAGAGGGTCACAGGGGTCGTAATTGTGACCCGGCCCCTGCTCCGAGGGGGCCCGTGTTGCCTCCCTGTCACATTAGGTTTTGCGGTGGGGAGCAATCAGAGGAACCGATCCCCTGTATGCAGCAGCTGAAAGCCAGCCTCTTCTCCTCTCCCTAACTGCTTTCAGCCGCTGCATACAGGGGATCGGTTCCTCTATTTGCCCCCCCGCCGCATCGATCACCCTCTCTGTGCCTGCTTCTCACCACCCTCCCCCATCTTTTCTAGATAGAGAGCAGAGAAGGGGCCAGTAAATATGTCATTTACTGACCCTTTCGCAATGAGCACAGTGTGAGATCAGTACCAATCGCTCACGGTGTTCATAACGGCACAGTGGTGTAGTGGATAGCACTTTCGCCTAGCAGCAAAAGGGTCGCTGTTTCTAATCCCAACCACGACACTACCTGCCTGGAGCTTGTATGTTCTCCCTGTGCCTGCATGGGTTTCCTCCAGGTACTCCGGTTTCCTTTCACACTTCAAAGACATGCTGGTAGGTTAACTGGATCTTGTCTAAATTGGCCCTAGTACATGTATGAATGTGAGTTAGGGACCTTAGATTGTAAGCTCCTTGAGGGTAGGGACTGATCTAAATGTACAATGTATATGTAAAGCGCTGCGTAAATTGGCGACGCTATACAAGTACCTAAAATAAATAAATAATAAATAACAGATGCATAGTAAACACTGTTTACTGTGCTTCAGTTTATGAGTGAACAGGAAGGCTGTGCAAAGCCATTCTTGCTTATTCATTATGTGCAGCGGAGGCTGCAGAAAGAAACTGGGGAATGTTTTCCCCAGTCCCTTTCTCTGTCTCAAAAGTGAGACTTCAAGCATCTATTTAGACCCCTGTAATTTTTCCAATTAGACATAGTATGATGAGGAGGAAGGACCCCCACCGTGCCACCATCCCAAATCGTATAGAAAAGGATTGAAGGAAAAATTCCCTCAAAAAATTGATAGGACTTTGAGGGTACACCATAGGCCAAATATATTAAAAATATAGCTTTATTAACATACACACAGTACTAATACACCCACCCCCGTATCTGTCCTGAGGAAGCTCTGGGAAGCGAAACAGGTTGACAGACCAATGTGGAGGCAACCCACAGAGTTCCCTACGTTTGCTAGCTAAGCTATATTTCTAGTCTACTCTACCTACTGTGTGTGCAGAACTCTACCTCCAGTCTTTGGTTATACGGGTGGTGCTTCATCTTGCTCAGTATAGGGTGGTCATGTATATTTGTTGGTATATGTTATGTATGTATTAGTACTGTGTATTTATCAATAAAGCTATATTTTTAATATATTTGGCCTATGGTGTGCCCTCAAAGTCCTATAAATTTTTCCTTAAATCCTTTTCTTCACCTTTGGGATGAATTGGAAGGCCAGTGGATAGCCAGGTCTTCTCATCCAACACCAGAACCCAACCTTACAAATGCTCTACTGGTTGAATACTACAGCATACAAAGACATATTAGACTATTGTGTGCTTCCAACTTTGAGGTAACAGTTTGGCGAACACTCTTTCCTGCTCCTTCATGACCATGCCCCTATACAGAAAGTTGTCTTCACAAAGACAAGGTTTGATAAGTTTGGTGTGGAGGAACTTGAATGCCCTGCATAAAGCCCTGACCTCAACCCTACTGAACACTTTTGGGATGAATTGGAATGCCAATTGTGATCCAGGTCTTCTCATGCAACACCAGTACCTAAGCTCATAAATGATCTTAGATTAGATATTAGATAATTGTAAGCTTCCAACTTTAGGGTAACAGTTTGATGAAGACACTTTTTTGTTCCCACCATGGCTACTCCCTTGTGTGCAAAGCCAGC
This sequence comes from Glandirana rugosa, assembly GCA_018402905.1. Classification (NCBI taxonomy): domain Eukaryota; kingdom Metazoa; phylum Chordata; class Amphibia; order Anura; family Ranidae; genus Glandirana; species Glandirana rugosa. The sequence goes on along the minus strand of BLSH010360605.1, from coordinate 879,488 downwards.
TCCATAAAGACATAGCTGGAAGAGTTTGGTGTGGAGGAACTCAAGTGGCCTGTACAGAGCACTGAGCTCAACCCAAATAAACACCTTTGGGATGAATTGGTACAATGAGGTCTTCTTATCCAACATCAGTACCTGACTTCACAAGTGCTCCTTTGGCTGAATGGGCACAAATTGTCCCCAAACACACTCCAAAATCTTGCGTTGAGCCCCCCTAGATGAGAGGGGCTGTTATACATGTAAGAGGGGGCCAACTGCATATGAATGGCCATGGTTTTGGATCTAGATGTCCAACAGGCTCATATAGGTGTGATAACTGGATGTTCAAAAACCTTTGGCTATATGTCGTATGAATCCTTAAATGTACTTAATTAATAAAAGGTTTGTGATACGGTCCCATCAGTTGTGATTCAGGCAACACTGCACAGTGATTACATTACTCAGAGCCTGCACCTCTCGAGATTCCAGGGCTACCTCTACTCCCCACCTACTGATGGTTAGGTTTATTTTAGGGAGTTGTTTTTTTACCGCAAGAAGTTTTCAAGGCAACGTTGGGTGTATTTGCCATTTAGATTGTATTAATAGCTAGCAAGGCTGATGGACAGCTCATTGTGGGGTGCAACCTCAAATGTTAGGTTGGATTTGAGGGTCAGGTTGGATCTAAGGGTCAGTTTGGATCTGAGGGCCAGGCTGGATCTGAGGGCCAGGCTGGATCTGAAGGCCAGGCTGGATCTGAAGGCCAGGCTGGATCTGAGGGCCAGGCTATATCTGAGGGCCAGGCTAGATCTGAGGGCCAGGCTGGATTTGAGGGTCAGGCTGGATTTGAGGGCCAGGTGGGAATTGAGGGCCAGGTGGGAATTGAGGGTCAGGCTGGATTTGAGGGTCAGGTTGGATTTGAGGGCTAGGTTGGATTTGAGGACTAGGTTGGATTTTAGGGCTAGGTTGGATTTTACGGTCAGGCTGGATTTGAGGGTCAGGTTGGTTTGAGGGTCATGTTAGATTTGAGGGTCAGGTTGGATTTGAGGGTCAGGTTGGATTTGAGGGTCATGTTAGATTTGAGGGCCAGGTTGGATTTGAGGGCTAGGTTGGATTTGAGGGCTAGGTTGGATTTGAGGGTCAGGTTGGATTTGAGGATCATGTTAGATTTGAGGTTCAGGTTGGATTTGAGGGCTAGGTTGGATTTGAGGGTCAGGCTGGATTTGAGGTTCAGGTTTTATATGAGGGTCATGTTGGATTTGAGGGCTAGGTTGGATTTGAGGGTCAGGTTGGATTTGAGGGTCAAGTTGGATTTGAGGGTCATGTTAGATTTGAGGTTCAGGTTGGATTTGAGGGCTAGGTTGGATTTGAGGGTCAGGCTGGATTTGAGGGTCAGGTTGGATTTGAGGGTCAGGTTTTATATGAGGGTCATGTTAGATTTGAGGACTAGGTTGGATTTGAGGGCTAGGTTGGATTTGACGGTCAGGTTGGATTTGAGGGTCAGGTTATATATGAGGGTCATGTTAGATTTGAGGACTAGGCTGGATTTGAGGGTCTGGCTGGATTTGAAAGTCAGGGTTGGATTTGAGGGTCAGGTTGGATTTGAGGGACAGGTTGCATTTGAGGGTCAGGTTAGATTTGAGGGTCAGGCTGGATTTGAGGGTCAGGCTGGATTTGAGGGTCAGGCTGGATTTGAGGGTCAGGTTCCGGGTTTATTGATGGGTTGGTGATGACATTTAAAGCTAGGATTAGTAGTCAGGCTCAAGGTAAAGTGGATCTTCCAAATATGCAGCAATAGCCATCCTTAACCACCAGAACAGAGACTTGACCAAAAAAAATGTCTTCAGTCTGCTGCAGGCAGGGGGGATGCATTTCCTCAGTACTGCCCTCCAGTGATCAGATTGCAACATTGTAACTTCTACCACATCACAAGGTGAGAGGACACAGCAAGGGCTGATCTGTGTCGGACATTTGTGAACTGGATTTACATGATTTTGTAATCTCTGAGCCGGCATCTCAGTCCAGGAAGTGGATGGTAACCCTGGGCGATGCCTGAACAAAGATGGCTCCATATTTCTGGAGAGAAAAACAGATGAAGACATTGCTAAGGGGAGTAGTGTGATCGCCGTGGGAGGTAGTGAATACCTGAAAGTGTAACAGCGCATGTACATAACATCACCGATATATTGGGTTCTAGGTCAGCTTAAAGATCTAAGTGATTTTATCAATTAGAGGAAACATCACACTGACTGCAGAGTTTCCTGCCGGTGAAATATGCCAGAAATGTGTGCAATGTTTGTCTCCAGGAGAGCGCAGTAAACAGATCCAATCTCCAGGAGGAAAAGATGTGATAAAGAGGCGTGAAGACAAAACTTCCCTTCTGATTCACCGATAGGTGCTCTACCAGGATGAGAGGGACGCCGTTGTGTCACCTGGGTGTTCTGTCTCCAAAGAGACAACAGTTTCACAGATTTTCTCATCTGCAGTCTATGTGAGTAATGCCGTCATATTCCACATATTGTTACCTAACGACATTCCATTTATCAGGGGCCTGACAGCAGCCATACCATAGCAGACCATAGAGCTACTATGGGGCCCGGGGGGTCAAACTGCAAGGCCCATCATGCCTGTGCCTGTAGGAGTCATGCTTGTAACTGGCAGCCTTGCAATGCCTCATGGGACTTGTAGTTCCGCAACAGCTGGAGGGCCGCCAGTTTGACACCTGTGATGTATACAATGGAAGTGGCGGAGGTGGAGATTTTTGCAGCGCCTCTCTACCTATTTCTTTAGCTGTGGTCCACAGGCCCGCACCTGTGCCTCTGGACCTGCCTCATTTTACTGCCCTGGTGGGCTGCTAGCCACGGCTCTCCAGTGACATGAGTGATCAATGCAGAGCAGTGATGGATCAACAGTGGCTGGCTCCCTGGGCGGCAGTGCACCCTAAGCGGCTGCCTACTCCGCCTAGTGGTAGAGCCGGCCCTGGCCTCAGCTCTGTTCCTGTGTGCTGTATAAAGGGGTGTGTCCCTCCCCTCCAATCAGATCTCATAGCTCTCCTCACTGAGCTCTATAGAATGTAACTTCAGCTCTCTGCTCCTTTTTTTTCTGAAAGCTCAGACAAGCTGTATAAATTCTGTCTGTAGAGAAAGAGAAGGCTGCAGATAAACAGGTAAAACTTATGTTGGAGGATTTGTGTCATCTCTGTGTATCACCTGAGGCCAGTCACTTCACTGGGTATATGGAAGGATTAATAACCACTTTAACTGCATCTGAGCACCACAAACTGAGAACTTTGTTTAATTCATTCCATGCCTCCATACTTTCTTTTGTTGAGAAATCACCCCCCTAGCATTTCTGGCAGTGGCCATCTTGAGTAAGGGCAGATGATTCATGTAGCATTCACTCCCCGGAATCCACGCCCCTTAGCTCAGGCATGCAGACAGGAGGGTGTGCTTATCTGGGAAAGCTCCTCCTCCCTCCTCCAAATGAAAAAATGCCCATAAAGACTCCTGGGATGTACGACACCATTTTGGCCTAGGCCATAAACCAGCAAGCAACATAAGAAATGAAAAAAAGAACACTAACATATAATATACCTTCCAATCAATTTAGTAAATGCTAGCAGTATGAGGATTAAAAATGGTTCATGTTGATTTAGAGAGTTTAATTCCACTTGAAATAACTAGCACTAAATAGGATGGAAGTGGGAAGAGGGAGATACCAAAATACGTAACTAAACAGGGTGTAGCGGCCCTAATCCACCAACAGATGTCAGCAGACATCAAAGCAATGAAACTTTTTATATCCTAACTCTATATCCTATCATAAACAACCATTTTATATATACACACAGTATCTCTCCTATCTATAGTAAAGGGGGAAAGCTGCCGTTACAGTGGGGAAAATAATTATTTGATCAGATCTTCTCAAAATCCTTGGTTTCTTGGCTGTTGGTTGGCAACTCGAAGTTTCAGCTCTCTCCATAAATTTTCTATAGGATTAAGGTCTGGAGACTGACTAGGCCACTGCATGACCTTAATTCTCCTGGAGACGCTCCTTTGTTGCCTAGGCGGTATGTTTTGGGTCATTGCCCTGCTAGAAGACCCATCCATGACCCATCTTCACTGTTCTGGGAAGAAGGTTCTCATCCAAGATTTTACAATACATGGGCCCTTTCATTGGCCTCTCAATGCGGCAAAGTCACCCTGTACCTTTAGCAGAGAAACAGCCCCAAATCATAAGGTTTCCACCTCCATGCTTGGCTGTAGGGACGGTGTTCTTAGGGTCATAGTCAGCATTTTTCTTCCTCCAAACACGGAAAGTCGAGTTAATGCCAAAGAGCTCAATGTTGGTCTCCTCTGACCACAGTACTTTCTCCCAATCCTTCTCTGAATCATTTACATGTTCATTGGCAAACTTCAGACGGGCTGTCCATGTGCCTTCCTGAGGAGGGGGACCTTGCAGGTGCTGCAGGATTTCAATCCATGGCAGTGTATTGTGTTACCAATGGTTTGTTTGGTGACTGTGGACCCAACTGCCTTGAGATCATTCACAAGCTCCTCCCGTGTAGTTCCAGGTTGATCCCTCACTTTTCTCATGATCATCCTCACCCCATGGGGCAAAATCTTGCATGGAGCTCCAAACCAAGGTCGATTGATGGTTATTTTGAATTTCTTCCATTTGCAAATAATCGCTCCAACAGTTGTCTCCTTCTCACCAAGCTTCCTACTGATGGTCTTGTAGCCCATTCCAGCGTTGTGCAGGTCTACAGTCTTCTCCCTGACGTCCATAGACAGCTCTTTGGTGTTGTCCATGATGGTGAGGTTTGAATAGAAGAAAGATTCTGTGGACAGGAGACTTTTATACAAATAACGAGTTGTCTTTAGGAGCTCCTTCTTAACCGCTTGCCGACCGCCGGTCGGCAATTGACGGCGACAGAGTGGCTCTATTGCGCAAATTGCCGTCATATGACGGCAGCTGCAGGATCAAGCCTAGTGAGCGCGCGCGCCGCCGTAGGCACGCCGCGCGCTCACTGTGTTCGGGGAGGGCCAGGTAGCGGGTGCGGCGGAGTCGATCTCCGCCGGCCACCCGCGATTCCCCCCCTGGAGTGAAAGAACGGAGGTCCGTGTAAGTAAACACGGACCTCCGTTCTGTGAGGGGGGAAGGGCTGTGATCACAGCCTTCCACTACATGGAAGCTGTGATCACTTCCCTTCCCCTGCTAGGACAGCCCACACACAGTTAGAACACGCCCAGGGAACACAGTTAACCCTTAGAGCGCCCCCTGCAGGTTAACCCCTTCACTGCCAATGGCATTTACACAGTAATCAGTGCATTTTTATGGCACTGATCGCTGTATAGATGCCAATGGTCCCAAAAAAGTGTCAAAATGGTCCGATATGTCCGCTGAAATATCGCAGTACCGCTAAAAATCGCCGCCATTACTAGTAAAAAAAAAAAAAAAAATAAAAACCCCAGAAATGAATTCTCATCATCCGTAAACGCGACCACTTTTGCGCAAACCAATCAATAAACGGCGATTGTGATTTTTTTTATCACAACTATGAGGAAGAATATAAATCGGCCAAAACCGATGAAAAAAAACGTTTTTTTATATTTTTTTTTTTGGATTTGTATTTTAGCAAAAAGTAAGAAATTTGTTTTTTTTTGCAAAATTGTCGCTCTTCTTTTGTTTATAGCGGCGATCAGAAATGACGCAGCGGTGATCAAATACCACCAAAAGAAAGCTCTGTTTGTGGGAAAAAAAGGACGCAAATTTCGTTTGGGTACAACGTCGCATGACCGCGCAATTGTCAGTTAAAGCGACGCAGTGCCGAATCGCAAAAAGGGCTCCGGTCCTAAAGCTGGAAATCCTTCCGGGGCTGAAGTGGTTAAGTTGACAGGACCAATCTGTGTACCACATGAGCACCTACTGTAGCCAATCTGTGGGAGCCAGAATTATTGTTGGTTGGTAGGGGATCAAATACTTATTTTACTCACTGAACTGCAACTCAATTTATAACATTTGTATCATAGTTTGTTTTATAATATTTTTATTTTTACATTTTAATATATGAAAAATAATGGGTTTTTTTCATACAATTGCAGCTTTCCATTATTAATATAAATGGTGGACAGATGGCGAGAAGTCAGCTGGTTATGGTGGTTTTTCTCGGTGTTTCCTGTAAGAAGTCATAACGGCGATGTCTGCCTTGTATCATCTCTATAGTCCTCCCACTCCCGACACATCGCTAACCATTCCCAGCAGGCACTCATTATCGGATTATTCATGGTTTTTGCAGCAAACCCCCCCCCCCCCCACCCTTCCACGTTGATGCAGTGCAGTGCATGTGTGTTGTCCTGGGGCTAAGAGAAGAGGCAACTGGCCCCCCCCCCCTTGGTCAAAAGAAGACAGCGGCGCAGGGGGTCCAGTGTGCTGCCATGAGGAGGCGAGTGCCTGAAGGCATCAAACCCACTCCAATGTACATCCGGGGATGCGCCCGGACATTCACGCAGGTCTGTGCAGCGGGCAAAATGGACCATCTGTGCATCCCGCGTGGATGAACATGGCCCTTCGCATGGTGCACTGATTGGGAGTGGGAGGGGAGCTCCAGTAAGGTCAGTTTGTTTCATAACCACTTGATCTCCAGGAGATTTATCCCCCTTCATGACCAGGCCATATTTTGTGATATGGTACTACGTAGCTTTACATGCACGGTCATGCAACGCTGTACCCAAATAAAATTAATGTCTCCCCCCTCCACAAATAAAGCTTTCTTTTGGTGGTATTTGATAGGCTTGGGCAATTATTATTATTATACAGGATTTATATAGCGCCGACAGTTTGCGCAGCGCTTTACAATATTAGGGCAGACAGTACAATTACAATACAATTCAATACAGGAGGAATCAGAGGGCCCTGCTCGTAAGAGCTTACAATTAGTTTCATTTTTACCAAATTTTGCAAAATTCTGCAATTTGGACAAATTCCGAATTTCCGTATTTTTCCAAATTTTCATTTTTCCGATTCGAAAATTCGGGAATTCGCGATAATTCGGCAATTGCAGTCATTCGGAAATTCGCGGTAATTCAGCAATTGCGGTAATTCAGTAAATTGGAAATAAGAAACAACATTTGAAATAATAAGTTATTATTTCAAATGTTCTTTCTTATTTCCGAATTTCCTAAATTTGGAAATAAGAAAGAACATTTGAAATAATAATAAATAACTATTAAATTGTAGGTATTGGAATTTCCTTGAAAATTTGGCTGTTAGTGAAATTAAATATGAAATTTATTACTAACAGCCATATTTTCAAGGAAATTCCAATACCTATAATTTAATAGTTATTTATTAGTTAGTTATTATTTCCAATGTTCTTTTGTTATTTTTGAATTTTCGGATTTCCAAATTTCGGATTTTCAGCTGTTCCAATTCCCGAATTTCTGAATTACCGCAATTGCCAAATTACTGTGAATTTCTGCAATTACCGCAATTGCCTAATTACCGTGAATTTCTGCAAATGCCGAATTACTGCGAATTTCCGCGATTACCGCAAATTTGCGCAATTGCCGAATTACCGCAAATTTCCGAATTCTGAATTTTTAGAATTCGCTAAAAAAATAAGAAAACTAGAAAAACAAACAAATTTTTCAGCCATGCACAAGTCTAGTATTTGATCACCTCTGTGTTTTTTATTTTTTGCGCTATAAACAAGAAAAATCAACAATTGTGAAAACAAAAAAACATTATTTTTTACTTTCTGCTATAAAACATACAATAATTAAAAAAAAAAAAAAATCTAATTTCTTCATAAATTTAGGCCAACATGTAAAAAAAAATCCCAATAAGCATAAATGTATTGACTTATGCTAAAGTTCTAGCGTCTACAAAAACTATGGGATATATACTGGAATTTGTATTTATTTTACTAGTAATGGCGGCAATCAGTGACTTATAACAGGACTGCGATATTGGGGCGGACATTTGGAAACTAATTGACACTTTTGAGGCTTTTTGGGGAGCAGTGACACCATTAAAGTGATGAGTGCTAAAAATATGCACTGTCACTGAACTAATGACACTGGCTTGAAGGAGTTAAATATCTAGGGCGATCAAAGGGTTAAATATGTGCCTAGCCCATGTTTTGGTGAACTGTGTGGTGCTTTTAGGGAAGTAATGGATTTTATTCTCTGCCTTCTTTACATAGGCAGAGCGCTGTCTTGTGTATCTTCCCGGCGATCGGCGGGTGCCAGCGGTGATCTATTGGCTGGAACCCGCTGATCGGTATCTGTTTAATCACCCAGTACGTGATCTGGTGCAAGAGAGCCGCCTTGCCGGCATATATGTAATCTATATGGTCGGAAAGCAGATATTAAAGGGTTAGGCCTCATTCACACAGGGAAACCATACCGTACACCCCTGGTGCCCAACCTGCGGCCCAGGGGCTGCATGTGGCCCCTTGGTTTATGATGTGTGGTCCTCAGAACTCAGCAGTCTATGGTGGGAACATGGATTAGGGTAATAGCATGGATCTCTACCATCCTCATGTAACCTCTTCCCAGTATTGTATTGTCTTCTGCAGCATCTCCCCACCAACAATGTATCCTCTCCTCACTCTCTGACCCTCATTTCCTCTATTAGGTCTGCAGTCTCTGACAGACCCCTCAGGAATTACATATATAGAACATTATGTGCGGCCCTTCGGAGATGTCAAGGGCCGCATTTGAGGCCCCCTTGAGCTCATAAGTTGACAAACGCTGGCATACACCTGTGCAGGGCCATGTTTACCCTCACAGGTGTTCCATGCATCCATGTGCAGAAAGTTCCATTGATGTCAATTGGGACATAGAGGTTACATGAATGCAGCCGCTGTGTCCTAATAGGACAACCATGTGGGTGCAGGTTTGTGTCCTCAAATGCAGTAAGAGTTTGAGGACATGCACCTGTACCCGCACCCATCCAGATGTTATATTGGGACACAGTGGCTGTGTACGTGAAGCCGCTGCACCCCAGCTGACATCCAGTAAATGGGGCTGCCTGTATGGGGGCACACAGGTAAACATGGCCCTCACTCAGGTGAACACTGTGGTACGCCCCAATGAATGAGGCCTTTAGGAGATAGCAGTATACTTGATGTCTCTGGGGCTGCTCTGCTGTTTTTTTTCTGGTTTGTTTTCCAGGTGTCAAGCAGCTCGGTGTCACTGGGAGGAAATATCTATGGAATGTGGCTGTTGCTGAGCAGAACTTCAATCAGCTGAGCGGTGGATTGGTGATCAATTTCTCGGCTGGAGCAGCCGGCCAATGAGTGAATTCTTACCTTTATAGACAACCTGATGCTGGGCAAACTGTTATGTCAGAACTGTCAGCTGTTCTCACGTGAAGCCTGTCAACAGTTACCTCAGAAATATCCTCAACTCAGGCCTGTCACCAGTTACAGTACCGCAGAAATGTCCTCAACTCAGGCCTGTCACCAGTTACAGTACCGCAGAAATGTCCTCAACTCAGGCCTGTCACCAGTTACAGTACCGCAGAAATGCCCTCAACTCAGGCCTGTCACCAGTTACCTCAGAACTGTCCTCAACTCAGGCCCATCACCAGTTACTTCAGAACGGCCCTCAACTCAGGCCTGTCGCCAGTTACCTCAGAACGGCCCTCAACTCAGGCCCGTCACCAGTTACATCAGAATGGCCCTCAACTCAAGCCTATCACCAGTTACATCAGAACTGTCCTCAATTCAGGTCTGTCACCAGTTACATCAGAACTGTCCTCAACTCAGGCCCATCACCAGTTACTTCAGAACGGTCCTCAACTCAGGCCTGTCGCCAGTTACCTCAGAACGGCCCTCAACTCAGGCCCGTCACCAGTTACATCAGAATGGCCCTCAATTCAAGCCCATCACCAGTTACATCAGAATGGCCCTCAACTCAAGCCTGTCACCAGTTACATCAGAACTGTCCTCAATTCAGGTCTGTCACCAGTTACATCAGAATGGCCCTCAACTCAAGCCTGTCACCAGTTATATCAGGACTGTCCTCAACTCAGGCCCGTCACCAATTACATCAGAATGGCCCTCAACTCAAGCCTGTCACCAGTTACCTCAGAACGGTCCTCAACTCAGGCCTGTCACCAGTTACATCAGAATGGCCCTCAACTCAAACCTGTCACCAGTTACATCAGAACTGTCCTCAACTCAGGCCCATCACCAGTTACATCAGAATGGCCCTCAACTCAAGCCTGTCACCAGTTACATCAGAACTGTCCTCAACTCCGGCCCGTCACCAGTTACATCAGAATGGCCTTCAACTCAAGCCTGACACCAGTTACCTCAGAACGGTCCTCAACTCAGGCCTGTCACAGTTCTGAGGTACATCAGAATGGCCCTCAACTCAAGCCTGTCACCAGTTACATCAGAACTGTCCTCAACTCAGGCCCGTCACCAGTTACATCAGAACTGTCCTCAACTCAGGCCCGTCACCAGTTACATCAGAACTGTCCTCTACTCAGGCCTGTCACCAGTTACCTCAGAACGGTCCTCAACTCAGGCCCGTCACCAGTTACATCAGAACTGTCCTCAACTCAGGCCCATCACCAGTTACATCAGAACTGCCCTCAACGCAGGCCCGTCACCAGTTACATCAGAACTGTCCTCAACTCAGGTCCATCACCAGTTACATCAGAACTGCCCTCAACGCAGGCCTGTCACCAGTTACCTCAGAATGGTCCTCAACTCAGGCCCGTCACCAGTTACCTCAGAACTGTCCTCAACTCAGGCCCATCACCAGTTACATCAGAACTGCCCTCAACGCAGGCCCGTCACCAGTTACCTCAGAACTGTCCTCAACCAGGCCCGTCACCAGTTACATCGGAACTGCCCTCAACTCAGGCCCGTCACCAGTTACCTCAGAACTGTCCTCAACTCAAGCCTGTCACCAGTTACCTCAGAACTGTCCTCAACCAGGCCCGTCACCAGATACATCAGAACTGCCCTGAACTCAGGCCCGTCACCAGTTACCTCAGAACTGTCCTCAACTCAGGCCAGTCACCAGTTACCTCAGAAATGTCCTCACCTCAGGCCTGTCACCAGTTACATCAGAAATGTCCTCAACTCAGGCCAGTCACTGGTTGCCTCAGAACTGTCCTCACCTCAGGCCTGTCACCAGTTACATCAGAGCTGTCAAACTTGTTCTCCAGCCCGCCATTCATTCTCCTTTATTTCTCTGCTTGTGGTGGTCAAACTGTATGTGGTAATGTGACCCAATTTTAGTTTTCGGAACGTTCATTTGATTTTCTAATGGCTAGCGGAGTCAAATTGTCGTAATCGGCTGTAGTGACAAGAAAATTGTAAGGCGAAGGATGGGAAATATTTCTTGAACAAATGAAATTCTAACTGTGAATGTGGTCTTTGGGAGAAAATCATACATAAAATCATACATATTGTAATGAAACCTGTTTAATCGCTTGCTGATTGACGCACGTGGACTGGTTATACCAGGATCATGGCTGCAGCTGCGGTGAACACAGAGCAGATGGAGGAACATTTGTTCCCCCCATCTCCTCTGTGATGAAAGAAGCTACAAGTAACAATGCTGAAATCATGTTACTGTTACAGGCAGGGAAGCAGCTAACCAAGCACAATATGTGCTTGATTAGCAGCTTTGGAGGGCAGGGGAGACATCAGGGGTCTAATAGACCCCTGATATCTCCATAAAGAAGACCTGTGATTTGACCAAAGCTATCACAAGGGGGTTTGTTAGATATTTCATATAGCTATGTTCAAAATAGTAGTGATTCCTAAATTGGATAGGAGATAAGTATACTTCGATTCTATCTCACCCGAATGTGGTGGCTATGTATCCTCCCAGCGAGGATCCAATGATAATCCCCACTCCAAAGCAGAGTCCAAGTTTTCCCAGTGAGCCAGCGCGTTCCTCGGCTGTCGTCAGGTCAGTGATGATCATTTGAGCTCCTGGGAAAGAAAAAGCATAAACTTTTTTATATTCTGAGAATGAAGTTAGAAGTGTTGGTAGAGTGCTGGACCCAAAACAGGAGGGGTCAGAAGTTAGATCAAATTTTTAAGGCAGCTCTGTGTCAGCTGGGGTATCCTTGGGAGTCCTCAGAGAAGTGTAAAGAATGTGGAAATGATGGGTGTACCATAGATATAATGGGAACTCAGTACATCTTTATCAAATGCGCCATCACGTTTCAGGCACTCAACACTCCCTCCTCATCAGGGCTCAGATGCTGACAGTAAATATGGAGAATACTGGACAACAGATTGTAAAGTGGAAGGATTAAATGGTGACCTGTGAACCGAATGAGCACCCTTTAACCCTCTCACTTTACGTTCTGTTGTCCAGTATTCACTGTATTTATTGTCAGCATCTGAGCCCTGATGAAAGGAAGTATTGAGCTCCTGAAACATGTCAGTTTTTTTTTTGTGGCCTTCAGTCATGTGCTCTAAAGATTTACTGGACCCACATTAGATCTCTGGGACCATTCTCCTTTCCACATTCTGAAAACAGAAAGTCAGAGACTGAGAACATGATACAAGAGATGGTCAGAGACTGCAGACGTGATACAAGAGATGGTCAGAGACTGCAGACGTGATACAAGAGATGGTCAGAGACTGCAGACATGATACAAGAGATGGTCAGACAGAGACTGCAAACATGATACAAGAGATCAGCGGCGGCTGCTCCATAGAGGGCGCTAGAGTGCCGCCTCCCCGCTGGAGTTTCTAAAAAAAAAAATAGGCCACCGGCTGTCCGGCCTTTTTTGGGTAACTTGCTGTTTGCTGACAGCAATTCCCAAAGCCTATTGGCCGGCCATTAAAGTGAATATATGTGCGCCAGCAAAGCTCACATATATTCACTGATTGGCTCTGGCCTCAGTCACTGTCCTCCAGCGGGGGTGGGACTGGAGGACTTGCTGGTGCTAAGTTGGACTGCACGCATGCCTGTGATTCCCACCGGTTGGCCGTGTAATCGAGAGCAGCCTGACTCAACTCCCATCCCCTGGGCCTGAGGCAGGTATGTGCTGCTGAGCTGTGCTGTGTACTGGTTGGCTGCAATACCTGTGTACTGACAATAGCTGTGTACTGGCTGGCTGCAATACCTGTGTACTGACAATACCTGTGTACTGGCTGGCTACAATACCTGTGTACTGGCAATACCTGTGTACTGGCTGGCTGCAATACCTGTGTACTGGCTGGCTGCAATACCTGTGTACTGACAATACCTGTGTACTAGCTGGCTGCAATACCCGTGTACTGGCTGGCTGAAATACCTGGGTACTGGCTGGCTACAATACCTGTGTACTGGCTGGCTACAATACCTGTGTACTGACAATACCTGTGTACTGGCTGGCTACAATACCTGTGTGCTGGCTGCAATACCTGTGTACTGACAATACCTGTGTACTGGCTGGCTGCAATACCTGTGTACTGGCTGGCTGCAATGCCTGTGTACTGACAATACCTGTGTACTGGCTGGCTGCAATACCTGTGTACTGACAATACCTATGTACTGGTTGGCTGCAATACCTGTGTACTGGCTGGCTGCAATACCTGTGTACTGGCTGGCTACAATACCTGTGTACTGGCTGGCTGCAATACCTGTGTACTGGCTGGCTGCACTACCTGTGTACTTGCTGGCTGCAATACCTGTGTACTGGCCGGCTGCAATACCTGTGTACTGACTGGCTGCAATACCTGTGTACTGGCTGCATACTGTGCTACTGGCTGCAATATACTCCACCTGTGATGCTGGGGCTGTATACTGTGTCCTGTGATGCTGAGCTGTATACTCCTGACACAATATGTGGAATACAGGGGACAGAGTGGGTGGATTCTATAAGGGATGGGGCTTATGAGAAGTGGAATGTGTCAAAAAGGAAGGGCGGGGCCTGGCACCCCCCCATACCTAAAACGTCACCAGCCGCCACTGCAAGAGATGATCAGAGGCTGCAGACATGATACAAGAGATGGTCAGAGACTGCACACATGATACAAGCAATGGCCAGAGACTGCAGACATGATACAAGAGATGGTCAGAGACTGCAGACATGATACAAAAGATGGTCAGAGACTGCAAACATGATACAAGAGATGGTCAGAGACTGCAGAAACGATACAAGAGATGGTCAGAGACTGCAGACATGATACAAGGGATGGTCAGAGACTGCAGACATGATACAAGGGATGGTCAGAGACTGCAGACACGATACAAGAGATGGTCAGAGACTGCAGACATGATACAAGAGATGGTTAGAGAGTGCAGACATGATACAGGAGATGGTCAGAGACTGCAGCATTATATAAGAGATAGTCGGAGACTGTGGGCATGATACAGGAGACTGAACATGCTGGAGACAGGTAACCTTCTTCAAGAGCCGGCCTTTAACTTGAGACAGATTACATAAGACTGCTAGAGATCACCGCTATAACAGGGCACCAGTTCTCAGGTTGGGCCCCAGGGAAATAAGGCATATCATTTTTTAAACCAGTATTGAATTTGATACATTGTTACAGTTACATTATGTATCCAATAATAGACACGTAAATTGCTTTATTTCCTAATATGTTAGCATGTCTCCTACAAATACACACTGCCTAATGTAAAAGTCGCATCAGATTTGTCAGGGAGACCCATGGTGGAGGATGACAGATCGTTCACCTCCCTTTTTAAATGGTTAGTGATTTATCTGCAACTACTCTTTGTTCTTTGTAGACCTGACCCCATTTTTGTTTAATAGAACTGGATACATTGTCCTCTGTGTACTCCACAAGGAAGTGCACATAGGAAGCTGTGCTGGTTTAGTGTTCTATTTACAAAAGTGATTATCATTGAGCTCTGCAAACATACAGCTCAATCACACAAGCGGACTCAACATTGGTGTAATGTCTCCATCTAGTGGGATGTTTTGATATTGCATGATATTTTACAATGTTCTGAAACTTAAAAAATGTCAAAACCTTTTGAGTAAAACCAAAAGCAAAAGGCAGCACCCTTAAACTGAACTGACAATAAACTGAAATTCTGAAACTGCAGCCAGTATCACAGGTGGGGGCACTTTTTCAGCCAGAATCGGAACACCTCATGTGTCTCCTGTTACATAGGTCAAGATAATTTGTTTTTACCCCAGTCCAGATGTTTCTTGTTTCTCATC
>BLSH010360605.1:844116-855712 GCA_018402905.1 Glandirana rugosa | reverse complement strand
CTGGGGTTGGGTGATTTGTTTGTCCCCCCCCCTCAAAAAAAATGGAGCACCAGCCGTCGCTGGCACTAGGGTATATCATGTTCCCCTACTGAAGAGGAAGGACCCCCTCCCTGGCTCCCCTAACAGGGGTAAGGCACACTCAGGTCCACCTTGCCTAGTAGTCTCCAAACCGTGGCCCCCGGGGGCCGGATGTGGCCCTTTGCTTGCCTTTACCCAGCCCTTGGGGCATTATTCCTACCACTGACACCAACAATGGGGCATAATTCTCCCCCGCTGACACCAACAATGGGGCATAATTCTCCCCCGCTGACACCAGCAATGGGACACTGATCCTCCCACTGATACCAACAATGGGGCATAATTCTCCTCTGCTGACACCAACAAGGGGACACTATTCCTCCCACTGATACCAACAATAGGGAACTCTTCCTCCCACTTACTGAAATGTGCACCGTGTATGGCCATACAGGCCTGGGACACATAACAGCCTATCTTCCCCCTTCTTATTGCCAGCAGTACATTACTTGTTCTAGTATTCATTTTATATTTCTTATATCTGAAAAAGTAAATGAACCCAACATACAGCGGCCTGATTCCTGGTTGGTCTGGTTGGTCCAGTTTTAAAGCTGAAGTTTAATCTGCTTATATTTTGCCTTCTCTGGTTCCTCCCTCCCCCCAGCTCATCAACACACGAGGGGAAAAAAAATCAGTTTTCATTGCATACCTTGTTTTAGACCCACTGATGTCTGATCCCAGCATTCCCCCTTAAATCAGGGTTCCCAAAGCTCCCCCTTACATCAGAGTCCACAGAGCACCCCTTACATCTGAGTCCCCCTTACCTTAGTGTGCTCCCTTGCTCAGGGGCAGGACAGAGCAGGGAGGGAGGGGGCCTATGCACTTGGTGGTTGTGGTACTTGGTTAATGGGGAGCAGAGGTGTGAGCAACCCGGCAACAGGGGGAATCTGCACCACACTGGGTGAATAGGGTGTGCCCAGGCATGCTTAAGTTGGGGGGGTTGCAGTCCAGTCTGAATAATGTGCCTGGGTTTCAGACAGTCTGAGACCTGTACACATAATTCAAAACCCGGACTGTCCAGGCGAATCCCGGACAGGTTCCCGGGGGGTGGCCCCTCCCACCAGCAATGATTTGCCTGTATTGCATTAAGAACAAAGGAGGCCCAGAGATGAGATCACAGGGCCTACAATAGAATATTTAATGAAAACAGAAAAAAAAAATTCAGAATGTTGGTAAGGGCAGGGAAGAGAGGAGCCAGGGAAGGCACAATACTCCAGCGTCTGGTGACCCTTTATATTGCCAGCCCAGCGTCTTGAGTTCATTCACCTTACTCAGTGCAAACTCCTGAGATAAAGCAATGATTTAGCAAATACCTGGAAGGATGGAAGATTATGAACTTTGCAGATGCTGACTGTGCTGGAAATCACAACACTCGTCAAGCACAATATGAAGAGAGATTCCATCTAAAACGGGGACTTTTAGACCCCTTTCACACCAATGCGTTTTTGCTCTAAAATTAGCACATAAAAAGCTCACCAAAAACGCTCACCATGCATCTCAATGGATGCTTTCACACCGAGGCGTTACGCAGTTTGTTTTCTGCGCTCAAAATAGCGCTTCAAAAACGCCCATGTCCATTGAAAATAATGGTTAAGCGCTTGAAAAACCCCATTAGAGAGGCGCTATTTATAGCGCGGCAAAAACACACGCTAAAATCATGGCGTTTTTATGGGATTTTACAGGCTTTTTTCCAACGCCTTGGTGTGAAAGGAGCCTTAGTGCTGCCATTACGGAATATTTAGCAATGAAAATCTGATATTTTGCGGCCTCCTGTTTGCAAAAGTAAGGCTGGGATTCACACCCGAATGTCGCGTTTTGAGCGTTTTTTTGAGCATTGTGTGCAGCGTTTTTAAAGCGTTTTTGAAGCGTTTTTGAACTTTTTTTTTATTAGCCAATAAAGAAAAATATCATCGGTTTCATCTTTTGTTGCTATGTTTTTCAGCTTTTTCATTTGCTTTTACTTATTATTATTCATTTTTTTATGTAGGGGTTATTTAACATGCTTGTATATGCTTCTCTGACAAAATATCGCTATACTTGTACTTCTATGGCTGCATTGCGCTGCTTCAGATATGTGTTTTCATTTTAATTTTTGTATTAATATATAATATTTTTTTTTAGGGTCAGTTCACACCACATGCAGTCCAGTGCGTTTTTTTTTTCTGCATTGAAAACGCATGGAAAGTAGGTTATATGGTTTTCAATGGCACAGTTCACACCAGTGTAGTCAGTTTCAGGGCGTTCCAGTTACAGAAAAAAAAAAGTAGAACATGCTTCATTTTTTTCTGCACTGAACTGTACTGGAAAGCGGTAAAACACATCAAAAATGTGTCGGAACACCAAAAACGACACTACCTGCCTGGAGTTTGCATGTTCTCCCTGTGCCTGCGTGGGTTTCCTCCGGGTACTGAGGTTTCCTCCCACACTCCAAAGACATGCTGGTAATTGGCTCCTGCCTAAATTGGCCCTAGTATGTGTATGAATGTGAGCTAAGCCTCGTACACACGTGGCGACGATCGTACGTACGATTGTGTCAAATCGTATGTTACATAATGTAAATTGCATACTGACTGCACTACACGATCGTACGACCACAGAAAGAGCGTTCAGGTGCATGTAATTAGCATCCGGCCATTCCTGACTTCGGAGCATGCGTGTTTTGCACAATACAACTTGTTGGACCAACTGCTCTGTACACACGGTACAACGGTCGTATGATCGCTTGTTGGTACGACCAAGTTTTCTAGTCTGCTCATACAACTCCCTTGTAACCCTCGTATGTTCGGCTGTTCTAATCGTGCATACGAATGATCGATATCACATACAACGGTCGTTAGTACGACCTGTTGTATACGATCGTCGTCCTGTGTGTACGAGGCTTTAGGGTCCTTAGATCGTAAGCTCCTTGAGGGTAGGGACTGACACGAATGTACAATGTATATGTAAAGTGCTGCTTAAATTGACAGCGCTATATAAGTACCTGAAATAAATAAATAAATAAAAATGCACTGGAACGCACCTAAATGCACCAAACACGCACTGGAACTCACATGTCCTTATTTTAGGTTAAGAAAAAAAGGGGGAAAATCGCACTGGATTGCATCAAAAATGCACCAAAAACGCACATGCAAAAAAGCATCCGGAACGCATCTGGACTGCGTTTCTATGGTGTGAAATGGCCCTTAACCTAACTTGACTTCTACAAAGTGCCCACATAGTTCCAATCCTAGAGGGCAATTGTTTGATACTTTTTTTATGCAAGGGGTTAAGGGTTAAAAGTTAGGGCTTAATTAATTTATTTACTTATTGTTTATTTGCTTTGTTAGGTTAGGGTTTAGGAATAGGGGTTACTTTAAGGGTTGGGGGTTAGGGTTTTTTTAAATTTATTTTTCCTATTTATTTTTATTTAATGATTGCATTTGAGCAGAAAAAAAACACACAAAAACATGCAACAAAATGCACTACGTTGCTCAAAAATGCTCAAATCAAGCGTTTCCGTGCATTTTTATAGAACAAAAAAAAAAACGCACCAATCTATCCAATTCGAGCTCCAAAAAAAGCTGCAGAACTTTTCTGAGCTTCAGGCGTTTGGCTGATTTTTTTTCTCCTCCAGCATTTTGGAGCTTCGAGCTACAAAACTCTGAGGTGTGATTGCGACCTGAATGCTGACTGATTTAGCATTCACAATGCTGACAGGATAAAGATCCTTATTTAAAAAAAAAAGTGAGAATAATTTTAAAGTGCATCTAAAGGCATTTTTGTATTAAATTTTGAGTACGGGAGGGTTTTTTTTTTTTTTTTTCAATCTGTGTCCCATTGGGGAGACTTCCCTTCTATTCCTAACCCATAGCCAAAACAAGAAGTGAGAGGAAATCCCTCCAAAGCAGGGGCGAGCTGGGCCAGGGGGCAGGGTGGCAATTGCCCCCCAGGCCACCCCAACTTACATTTGAAATGGCTGGAGGCCGTTGCCCACTTACAATATTTTCTTTTTGTGGAGGAAGTAGGGGCCAGGGGCACAGCCGCCAACTAACTGCAAGCAGAGGAGGTCACCCAGGGCTGGCCCTACCATGGATGATGTTTATTATAGGAGCCGGTCCAGGAGGCGGGACTTCGTATGACAGCGTCCGCGCCGGGTAAGCAGGAGATTTCCGCTCTTTGTAATCCAGCGGCTCCCCTCTTTCTGCATTGCAGGCTGCATTGGATGGGCACTGGTGAGGCTGCATGGCACTAATGAGGCTGGATTGAAGGGCACTGATCAGGCTGGATTGATGGACACTGATAAGGCTGCACCTCCTTTGTTCCTATTAACAGTAAATTATGTTACCACATTGTATCATATTTGTTTTGCTTCATAACATCAATATATATTATAAAACCAGGTGGGCATGGACGGTGAGCTGATTCGGTAGTTCAATGGGCCACTTTACTGGACTTGCCCCCCAGGACTAAGGCTGCCAGCCCTCCCCTGCTCCAAAGTGTCCCCAATGGAAGATTTCCCCTCTGTTCATGTTCTGGCGAGTGCCCGTAATCTGGGATGGTGTTTCATTTTCATTCTTGATCAGTGGTGGGGCTCATGCAGGGCTCCCCTAATCTACATGCAGGACGCCGGACGCATGGATTTCAATGGGTTTTATTATTTTTAGAAGCACGTGTTTGGAGCCTGAGGCTCTAATTGGCTTCAAAAGGGTTTGCTTGGGGTGCAGAGCACTGCGCCCTGAGCCCACCCAGTTGTGTGACACTAATATTCGCTAATGTCTTCCTGTTTCTCCTCCCAGCCAATCAGGAAGCAGGTCCTGGCTGGGAGTCCTAAGACCAGATTGGCCGCGGGTCCCAAGTCCTGATTGGCTGGGACATGGGGGGGGGGGGCTGCCAGAGACGCAATCTGGCTGGGGTAAGTGTGGGGCTGGCGGGGGGCCTGGCAGGCGACGGGTGATCGAGTGCTGGGGGGGGGGGGTTGTTTGGCTGGTTGGCTGGCCAGCTGGGTGGGGTGGCTAGCTGGAGGACCCGGCTGGCTGGGGAGGCCGTGAGCCCCCCCCCCCCCAAGAAAATTGAGCACCAGCTGCCACTGCTCTCAATGAGAACAGTAAACAGGACAAATAGGGAGGGTGAATTTCCCTCCCTAGCCAGCAATAAAAACCTGACAGGGGTCCTAATCCTCCTCCACTATATCAAAAGCTAAAAAAATAAAGGTTTTGCCTTTAGTTATATTTTAAAGTGGCATTAAAGGTTCGGCTTTAAAAATAAAAAATAAATAAAATACGTCATACTTACCTGCTTTGTATAATGGTTTTGCACAGAGCAGCCTGATCCTCCTCTTCTTCAAGTCCCCCGCTGGCACTCCTCCCCCTTGACTAGTGCCCCCCCCCAGTAGCAAGCCGCTTGCTATGGGGGAACTGGTGCATGCTCGCTCCTGAGCCCTGCTATATGCCTTCATAAGACACATAGAGCAGTGGTTCGGCCCCACCCCTGCTCTCTCATTGGTTCCCTGCTACTGTGATTGACAGTAGTGGTCAGTGTCAGTGCTGTCTCAACCAATGAGGAGAGGGAGTCTCGGGACAGCTGAAGCCCTCGTGCACATCGCTGGATCGGGAGGGGGGCTCAGATGAGTAATAAGGGGGCTGGGGGGGGGGGGGGGTTGCAGCACACAGATTTATTTTTTTTTTAGCTTCATGTATAGAATGCATCTTCAGCCTTTACAACCATTTTAAGCCAAGTCCAATGAGATTTGAAAATGAGTCACCTGACTGAAGATCCTTCTCCTTGTGTTTGTTCATCCTTATTGGTTTTATTATCAGCTGATTCCGCATATTTTATACAAATGTCCTTTGCCATCGGGGCTGAGACTATAGAACAGGGATGTGCAATTAGCAGACCTCCAGCTGTTGCAGAACTACAAGTCCCATGATGCATAGCAAGACTCTGACAGACACAAGCATGACATCCAGAGGCAGAAGCATGATGGGACTTGTAGTTTAGCAACAGCTGGAGGTCCACTAATTGCATATCCCTGCTATAGAAGAACGAATAGAAGGGTTCCAGATTGTACGTCTACTGTGTTCCTCTTCTATGGTGTTGGATGGATAGGAAAGTCCTACCAGCAAGCCCATAGCAACCAATCAGAATTATTATATTGTTTCTCTAGAAAACAATAGTTGGAAACACAATTGCCTAATTTTGCGCTTTTTTATTCTCCAGTTTGAGCCCCTTATTATATTTTCGGATTGCGGGAATAACTGGAGGACCAACAGCAAAGAAAGAACTTGCAAACACTCGTTTAGATTTTGCCCTAGGTGAGATTTAAACTCCAGCGCCATGAATGCAAGAAGTGGTAAAGTCAGTCCGGACTCGGATATTTATTATTGAACCACCAGGTCAGCCTCTTTTATCACCTTGGTTGACTACAAAATCACCAAAGTGAACCAAGAGTGCTCTAGGGTAGGTCATTTTCCCCTCTTGAAGAGGAAAGACCCCTCCCCTGGCGCCCCAGGCACAAACCTAGCCCTGGTTCACACCGCTGCAGCTCTGAAATCTCGTTACTTTAGCGCGATTTCAAAGCCGCACCTCAGTGCAACTTGTACAGCCAACTTCACTACAGATTGTGACTTCATTCAACAGGAGTCAATGCAAGTCGCAGTATTAAAATATACTGCAGGAACCGATTTCAAAGTCGCGGTTACATGAGTTGCATCAATTTGAATGGTTCCATTGCACGCAAAGAGGTGCGACTTGTCATGCAATTCGGAACAAATTGCATCGGTGTGAATGGGGGCTCCTGACAGGGGCAAGGCACACTCAGGTCCACCTCACCCGGTGGTTTTCAAACTGTGGCCCAGGGGCCTGATCCAGCCTTTTGCTTGCCATTTCCAGCACTTGGGGCATTATTCCTCCCACTGACACCAACAATAAGGGACTCTCACTGACTCCAATGGGGCATTATTTTTCTCACTGAAAACAATGCCCAGACATTTTCTACTACCACTGGCCAGTCTGCCCCCTACAATCTGAAGGGCAGTAAACTTGACCCTTTGTTTAGAAAGTTTGGAGACCCCTAACCTGGCCAGAAGGCCCATCAGACCCTGCTACTCACAATCAGCTGAAAGTCACCAACAAGTTCCAGGGACTCCCAAAGAGAGACCGCTCACCCAAGAAAAGGGAGAAAGGAGTCTAAAGGGCCACACATGCCCCCCTTAGACTACACCATAGGCCAGAAGACCTACACCCTACAATCCTAGAGTCAAGCATCTGTGGTAGAGACGCAGGGGAGGGCTGGGCCAGGGTGGCAATTGCCCCCCGGCCACCCTAACTTACATTCAAAATGGCCAACAGCCGCTGCACGCTCACACTTTTCTTCTTGTGGAGGAAGGAAGCAGGGGCCAGGGGCACAGCCACAAACTAACTGCAGGCAAGGGGGGGAGGGGGCGGCACCCAGGGCCAGCTGTGCTGATGGACACTGGCGAGCCTGCATGATGGCCACTGATCCGATTGCATTTGATAGGTACTGGTGAGGCTGCATTGCTGGGCACTGATGAGGCAAAGCTGATAGACACTGGTGAAGCTGCATTGGTGGGCACTGATGAGCTGCATTGATGCATTATTTTTGTTCAACATGCTTTGTTGCTATTAACATTAAAGTATGTTACCACATTGTATCATACTTGACTTGCTTTATAACATAAATATCCTTCTAAAATCAGGTGGACATAGATGGTGAGCTGTTTCGGTGGTTCAGTGGGCCACTTGACTGGACTTGCCCCCCAGGCCTAAGGCTGCCAGCCCTCCCATGGTAGTGAGCCCTTGTAGATCACCAACTCAGGGTTCCCCAGTCTAAGCCCCAGCCTGCTTCTTCACCAGAGCCCCTGATGGGGGGGGGGGATTGCAGCAAGCTGGAACCAGGTTGTGGCCCTCCAGGTATGCCCAGCTGAGGATGCAGAGACTAGGCAGCAAGAGACAAGCCAATGTCAGGGCAAGCAGCAAACAAGCCTAGCCAGCATCGATCAACGCGCGCACACGCTATGCCATTGCTCAGGCAACATGCACTGCCCTGAGCATGTCTTATATAGACAAGCAAACTAGGAGGCGGGCCAGGAAGGGAAGGAAATAAAAGGCCACAGAATAGCAGGCGACGCCCATAGGAGAGCACAGCCAAACCACCCATGTGAAAGGAATAAGGGTAGACAAAGCACTGCAGCAAGGAGGTAAGAATACCCAAGTAGGAAACCACAGGCTAACTTGTGACAGAAAAAATAAGTACATATAAGTGACATATGTGAAGACGAATGCCAGTACATGCAGGGCTGGTGCAAGGATTTTCGACACCCTAGGCAAAACCTCATTTTGCCGCCCCCACATTGGCTCAGCCTTACCTGCGCCCATTAAATGCAGCCTGACCTGCAGCGCATGCCAGGAGGATGCAGAGCGGCCTCCATGGGGGGGCAGGGATGTGCCGTCCAGTCTCTGTAGATCTCCCTGTACCATAACATGCCAGCATGCATCCTGCACAGCTCCCTCCACGGCTATGGTGCTGGCCAGTGAGTGACTGTAGTGACATGCATAACATGCCAGGTTGCACCCTAGGGGGGTGTGTGCGGTGCTGCCAGCCACGGCTCTCCACTTTGCACTGACCCGATCTAGGCAGAGCGGCCTGGGGAGGGGGTGCTGCCAGCTGCGGATCTTCTCTGTGATGACATGCGGATGCATGCAGAGCAGCCAGTGGCGGATCAATGGCGGCTAGGCGGCAGTGCGCCCTAGGCGGCCTCCTACACCGCCTAGTGGTAGAGCCGGCCCTGAGTACATGTGCAATGGCTAGGCCTTGCTGCCTCGTAAAAAAAATCTCTTAGGGACTCTACTGGTGGGATCACTGCATTTCCCGGGCCTGCACGGACACTTTGTCCATTGAGACTCTCACCATTCCTGCTGCATTTTATTTACTTTATATAATGGCGAATGTAACAGAAAGCTGGGACACACAAAGTTGGGCTGGAATACTCAAAACTCCCAAGTTGGCGGGAACAGAATCAGGAATGATGGCAGGAAGTTATCACTGTTTGGTATCCAAAATATTTAAGATGGGAGCAGACTTGGACCACTAGGCTCTACCTATAACTACAAATATCATTGAGGTGGACTGGCCCTATGAGGTGCCGATAAAGGCGGTCCCCAGGTTACAAACAAGATAGGGACTGTAGGTTTGTTCTTAAATTGAATTTGTAAGTGGGAACAGGTACATTTTTTAAGTGTAGCTTCAGTCAAAAAAATGATTTTTAAGATTTTTGGATCGCATAAGGAAGGGTTAACACTAGTGTTGAGCGAACCCGGACTGTAATGTTCGGGTCCGTACCGAACTTTGGGGTGTCCGGGACCCGGACCCGAACGTTTCAAAAATCGTTCGGGTTCTGGTAGTTGATCACGCATGTTGAATAGCTGCAGGGCAGCCAATCAACAAGCGTTTCACTGGTTTGCCCATAGAAGCCATCGCAGCCATGCCTACTAATGGCATGGCTGTGATTGGCCATTGCATCATGTGACCCAGCCTCTATATGAGGCTGGAGTCACATGCTCTTGGGTTAGTGTAGGGAGAGGAAGCTGGCGGCGTTTTTGTGAGGGAGAGATTGCAGACATTTTAACATCTGATCCTGCATCCTGAGATTACTACTACTGTTGCTCTGAGGGACAGAGTGCAGAAATTTGAGATTTCACATACTGTTGCTTTGAGTGACAGATTGCAGATCAAACCCTGCCTAACACAACGATCGCTACGATCGTGCACAACGATCAGATTGTAGGAGTAATTTGAGATTTCACATACTGCTGCTTTGAGTGACAGATTGCAGATCAAACTCTGCATAACACAACGATCGTTACGATCGTACACAAAGATCAGATTGTGGGATCGTACACAAAGATCAGATTGTGGGAGTAATTTGAGATTTCACATACTGCTGCTTTGAGCGATCTGACTGCACTAGGTAGAGGCTTCTGCTTGGAGGGACAGATTATTGATCAAAAATCATCTCCTAGTTCTAAAGGGAGAGGTTCTAGCTGCAGCTGTAAGTGACACATTATTGTTCAAAAATCATCTCCTAGTTTATTTGATTTTAATGTATTTATCCTATCCCCATTTTTTTGTAGGGCACTTGCCATACTCTTACCCCCATTTTCCTTCCTTTTGCAGCCCTCTAGCACTTGCCAGGACATTGTTACAGCCATTTTTGTGCCTAAAAGTTCGGGTCCCCATTGACTTCAACGGGGTTCGGGGTCCGGGATAACGTTCGGGCAACGTTCGGTGCCGAACTCTGACTTTTTTCCAAAGTTCGTATGGACCCTCCGAACCCGAACGTCCAGGTGTTCACTCAACTCTAGTTAACACCTCTGTAATGTTTTGCTGTCTATATTTCTGTTCAGAAGATTTCACCTCACTTCCTGTCCCAATCGTAATTGGATTTTGAAAATTTTGGGTTGTTGTGAAAACAAATCTTGGTGATAAAGCTTCAGTGGAGACATCTTTATCCCATAACAACTCTTACAGGAGTGAATTTCCCTTCCTAGGGGGAGATTTCCTCTCACTTCCTGTTGTCTCCCTCCGTTTGTAAGTCGGATGTTTGTAACTAGAGGACCGCCTGTACACAGTTCATTATGATTCTAAAATTTAGAGAAATAAATCTATAGGTATGAAATTAAAGCAAGTAGAAGCAATTATTAATCACTTTTCAAATTAAAGGTCAACTTAATGGACGTTCTGAGGATCACTTCTGGGTGAACTGACTGTTCAACCTTTCATACGTTGGGTATATCTAGCAGTAGGTAGTCACATTCAATTGGACT
The DNA here is from genome assembly GCA_018402905.1 of Glandirana rugosa. NCBI lineage: Eukaryota > Metazoa > Chordata > Amphibia > Anura > Ranidae > Glandirana > Glandirana rugosa. The sequence goes on along the minus strand of BLSH010360605.1, from coordinate 844,816 downwards.
TATTCTGTAATGTTGAAGACCTAAGTCCAGTTGAATGTGACTACCTACTGCTAGCTATATCATGATCTACGGAAGCATCTCTCAACTTTTTTTGTTATGGCACCTAGAAAAGTACACAAAATCTTGAGACATCCCTTATGGGAATGGGAAACCTGATCCGGGGATAATGTACCCAACCACCTTGATGAAATTAAAGTGATACTAAAGGTTATATATATTTTTTAAGAACAAACATGTTCTACTGACCTGCTCTTGCAGTAGTTTTGCACAGAGCAGCCCCGACCCTCCTCATCTTTTTGGGTCCCCTGCTGATGGTTCTGGCTCGATAACCCCCGTGAGTCGTCCCCCCCCCCCCCCCGGTCTTGGTAGTCGTCCCCTGGGTTTTTCTACTCCTCCCAGCCCCGACGAGACACGTTTTGATGACGTTCTCGTCCAGTCATCTTGTACAAACAAGAATTTTTTATATATATTGGAAATCATAGTGAAATTAAAGTAGTTCCACCAACCCATGTAATAGGGGCCTAGTCCAAAGGGTAAGGGTATTCCCTACAGAGTTCTAAAACACATGAAAAGATCCACGGTATTGTTTTTTTCAACTCTCTACGAAGGCATCTAGTACTATATCGATCGTCATCCATCAGTGTAAGTTGACCTGAATCCAGAAGTTGTAATGTCTTATTCAGGTTAACTTACACTGATG
>BLSH010360605.1:820770-830838 GCA_018402905.1 Glandirana rugosa | reverse complement strand
ACTGCGGTGTGCCTTGTGGGTCTCCCGTCCAGTCGAGGGTGTTACCCTGTGTCACGTTCGACGAGCGGGGATTCCGCATTGACCCTGTCCGTTAACAGATACGACACTTCTATGCTCTACACGTCGTGGACTTTGATGCCTATGACCTTCGGACACGATCGTAAAGAGGACGCCACAACGATAGTCACACACTTCTCACCCTCTTCTCCCAACGTAACTGTTAGGTTGTGTAACCCGTCGTGTGACTTGTGTAAAATATTCACCAGTCTTTGAACATTTATTGAGTACTTTCTTATTTCAATGCAATTTTGGTTCGTGTGGTAACAAAAAGAACACTTTAAGGGTTATTCAAACTACACAGTGTACTGGGAGAAGGATAACTTCTTTGTTTTCAACCTAAGTTTTACTCAATAGGAAGAGGGTCATGTGACACATCAAACTTATTGGGAATTTCACAAGAAAAACAATGGTGTGCTTGGTTTTAACGTAACTTTATTCTTTCATGAGTTATTTACAAGTTTCTGACCACTTATAAAATGTGTTCAGTGTGCTGCCCAATGTGTTGGATTGTCAATGCAACCCTCTTCTCCCACTCTTCACACACTGATAGCAACACCGCAGGAGAAATGCTAGCACAGGCTTCCAGTATCCGTAGTTTCAGGTGCTGCACATCTCGTATCTTCACAGCATAGACAATTGCCTGTCCCAGTTACGCCTTAGGGGCGAGCAGCTTGCACTGTGTCCCATTGTGGGAGCTGACCTGCCCTCTGGGTGTTCCGTGTGGCGTCACCCTCACATGGCCTTTTGGATCCTTTGGTCTACAGCGGGACTTGGGACTCTGGTGCATGTGTAGTGGCGCAGTCACGTCCGCACTCGTCTCGGTGACGTCACACACTGAGTGAGTGGGGGACATTCAAATGCCGGCACTCCAGCACACATACTTGCTGGAGCTGGAGGGTTGCTGTGCGCGTTGAGAGCCTCTCAGCAGGTTTGTTTGCCATGCTTATGTTTCATATTTTGAGCCCATAATCAGTTACCCCATTGTCTAACTATTACCTGGTCTTTGAGTCTATTTTATGTATGATGCTCTACCCCTGTGAGTTTGTGCTAAACTCTGATCCTGTTGTGGATCTGTCAGTTGCCAATGCACTACATTGTAGCTTCTTTAATATATTCTTGTTTTTGATTAAGCAACTATTGATTGTTAAGTTTTTTTCGGCTTTTTTTTCTTCATTTTCTGATCAGGTCGTTTTTAGAATATGCAAACTAAACATATCCATTTTACTCCATTGGTTAACTACTTCAGCCCCGGAAGGATTTCTCCCTTCATGAACAGAGCATTTTTTGCGATTTGGCACTGCGTCGATTTAACTGACCATTGCGCGGTCGTGCGACGACGTATCCAAACAAAATTGTTGTCCTTTTTCCAAAGCGTCTTTCAGGACAGCACCCGAGAGATCATGGCTCCTCCTCCAACAGGAAACACCTCACCATTCAGAATTAAGAACTCAAAAGGAGGCCTCCACGCCAATACCCTTCAGTTTTTTGTGTTTCCTCCAGCCGGGAGGAACACCTCTGGTGAGGGGCCATGATTTCTCATGTTTTGCCCTGGTAGACAGGGGCTCTCACCTCCATTCTGGCTGTGCGGCCCCTTCTTCTGGCAGCAAGCGGCTTGCAATGACCCGCCGTTCGCAACGGTACGGCGGGTCGTGCGCCGCCATCTTTTTGGTGGCAGTCGCTCCTGTGTGTTCCCAGGAAGGGACAGGCACTTTCAGGTCGGGCGCGCGGCATCATTTCTGGCCGTAAGGCACAGGGGGAGAGGGCAGGGTCACCTGGTGCCTTCTTAAAGTTCCGGTTCCGGTTCGGAGTGTCAACGTTTTTGAATCTGGAACCAGCTACAGCACGCGACCGTAGTGCACTCTGCGATGGAGGAAAGAGGAGCGACTGCTGAGGGGGCAAGCCAAGGCACCAGCAAGGCCAAGGTAAGGGTCTATGTACCTGCTTACAAGGCCACTTCTCCTATGGGTTTTTACCCCCCCCCCTTTCCGCCTCTATCCACTGGGATCCCCTAGGCTTGTGGGTGGCACAGGGCTAGGCAGGGTGCGCTGAGATAGCACTCCTCCCTGGATTAGGGAATCCTATAGGGGGTATTGGTGGTGGGGGGCTTGCTTGGGCACAGGTATAAGGTTCTTTTCCTAGTGCACCTGGGTGTATTGTACATTTTTTCTGCCAGCTGCATGCAGCTTTCTCAGCGTGGTTTTTTGTTGTCTCTTCTTCTGTTTGTCCAGGCTAAAAGCCAGGCTCAACCAGTTAAAAGAAGATGTCCAGTCTGCAAAGACAAGTTGAGCGATTCTTGGACAAAAACTCTTTGCGAAGATTGTACTTCTGATATCATCAAAGAGGAGTCCCCATCTTTTTGTGGCGACCTAGTGACAACAATTAGGGACGAGCTTAGGGCCACCTTCCAAAGCTTTAGGTCCAGCCTAGCGGAAGGACCAGGACCCTCAAGGGAATCCAGGACCCAGCAGCTGCTTATGGGCTCTCGGTATCCCTGGAACTGCGAGGAGATTCAGCCTCTCAGGGGCAGGATCACAAGACCAGGAGGATTCAGATGCAGAAGAAAATGAATCGGATGCGACTACTAAATACAAGTTGTCGCTTGAAGAAGTAGGACTACTCTTAAAAGTTATTCATTCTACTCTAGACATTTATGAGGGCGACCTTACATCTCTTTAACTGTACTGGCTCTGCCATAAGAGTGTGTGTGTCTGCGTGTGTATGAATATAAATATATACGTGTTTGAACTTTGGGGTGCACACCTATGAATCTCCAGAAATCAAACCTTATCCCTGCACAGAAGGTGATATTTTTGGGATACTCCATTAACTCGGTGGAACAAAAGATCTTTCTCCCCGAGGAGAAGAGGATAAAACTGATGGAAGAGGTGTCTCTGTTGCAGTCAAGCAATCTCTTGCCCATCAGAAGGATTATGTCCGTTCTGGGGACTCTGACCTCGTCCATACCTGCGATCCAGTGGGCAAGACTCCACTTCAGACTGCTTCAGAGTTTTTTGTTGAGGGTCTGAGATCACCAACAGCGGTCATTGGATGTGCTAGCGAGGTTCCCCACCCTGGTAAATCGAAGTCTTTGGTGGTGGAAAAACCAAGAGAGGTTCTCAGCAGGTCTGTTGTGGTCCTTCCCAGTCCAGGTAAGGCAAACGACAGACGCCAGTTACTGGGGTTGGGGTGCTCACATGGGCGGTCAATGGACCCAGGGGTCTTGGTCCACAAGAGAGGCTGCAAGATTCTCAAATTGGAGAGAACTAAAAGCAATCGAGTTGGCCCTGTTGGCCTTTTCGGGACAGGTCCAGGGACTCCACATGCAGGTTCTATCCGACAATGCCACTACAGTGGCCTATATAAACAGACAAGGGGGTACAAGGAGCAGAGCAAAGCCCTGCAAGAGCTGGCAGAAAATATTCTAAGATGGGCAGAGCACCATGCTCTATCCTTGTCGGCGGTCCACCTAAAGGGGTCCTTAAACAAGATGACAGACTTTCTCAGCAGTAATCGGATTTACGAGGCGGAGTGGCAGTTAAACCTGGAGGTATTTCAGATGGTAGTCAGAAAGTGGGGTCAACCAGAGGTAGATCTCTTTGCCACTCAGGAAAATTCCCAGACGCCTCTCTTCTACTCCTTAAGGAGATCGGACGCTCTAGCGCACAGGTGGAAGTTTCGCCTATGTTATGCCTTCCCTCCCTTTCAGTTGATACCTCAGGTCATAAAGAAAATCCAGAAGGAAGTGACAACCGTTATCCTCATCACTCCTTTCTGGCCCAAGAGGGCTTGGTTCTCAGCCCTTCTCCAGATGCAGCTGGAACCTTTTCTGCACCTTCCGTTGCAGCAGGATCTACTAACGCAGGGTCCCCTGTTCCACCAGGAGATAGCGAAATTGAAGCTCATAGCCTGGTTACTGAGGAACAACTGTTGAAACAGAAGCGATTTTCTGACAGATTGGTGACTACCCTCTTGTCAAGCAGGAAGAAGGTCACCAGAGCAATTTATGCAAAAAATTGGAGGGTGTTTTCGTCTTGGTGTACCAGAACTGAAAGACCGGTAAGGAGTGTTACCTCGAACCTAGAATTCTTGCAGGAGGGGGCAGACAAGGGCCTAGCAATCAGTACTCTCAAGCTCCAGGTGGCAGCATTATTAGTATTTCTGGAGAGGCCTGTTTCAACCAACCCACTAGTATGTAGGTTCTTCAAGGCCCTCACTAGATCCAGACCAGTGGTGGGCAGAGGTTGCCCGAAGTGGAACTTATCAACTGTCCTGCAGGCCAAGGGACCCTTTGAGCCTATGGAGTCTGCTTCATTGAGGCTTATCACATTAAAAACTGTCTTTTTAGTTGCTATAACCGCAGCTCGAAGAATAAGTGAGCTTCAGGCCCTGTCAAAAAGGGAACCATTTTTTAAAATTTTTAAAACTGACCCGAATTTCTTACCGAAGGACGCTTCGGTCCAAAATCGAGCCCAGGAGATAATCCTCCCTACATTTTGCTCTAATCCGACAGGGAAGAAGGAAGAGGAATTCCATACCTTGGATGTTAAGAGAGCAGTTTTGTGTTATCTGGAAGCCACAAAAGACTTTAGTCACTGTACTGCATTATTTGTTTCATATGCTGGTACCAGGAAGGGAAAGCAAGCCTCTAAAGGAACCATTGCCAGGTGGTTAAGAATGACTATTACGGAGGCCTACTCTCTTTCAGGCCTAGAAAGCCTGAAAGCCTGGTAGGTATCCGGGCTCATTCTACAAGAGCTTTAGCGGTGAGTTGGGCTTAGAGTGCTGGTGCCACCCCCAAGCAGATCTGCAAAGCAGCCACATGGTCAAGTCTGACGACCTTTATCCGTCACTATAGGTTAGACCTCTTGACGGCGCAGGACCGAGCTTTTGGCAGGAAAGTCCTGCAGGCTGTTGTCCCACCCTAATGGGGGTAAGTCTCGTTTATCCTCTCGGGTGCTGTCCTGAAAGACGCTTTGGAAAAAAGCAAGTTAGACTTACCGGTAACTTGTTTTCCAATAGTCTTTCAGGACAGCAATATCCCACCCTGTTGTATTATCTGCTGTATACTATGACATAACTGTTGCTTATGTTTTTCAGCCAGGGCTGGAGGTTCTCTACAAACAACTGAAGGGTATTGGCATGGAGGTCTCCTTTTGAGATCTGAATGGTGAGGTGCTTCCTGTTGGAGGAGGAGCCGTGATCTCTCGGGTGCTGTCCTGAAAGACTATTGGAAAACAAGTTACCGGTAAGTCTAACTTGTTTTTTTTTCTCCACAAATAGAGCTTTCTTTTGGTGGTATTTGATCACCTCTGCGTCATTTCTGATCACCGCTATAAACAAAAAAAAGCGACAATTTTGGAAAAAACCGAATATGTCTTGCTTTTTGCTAAAATACTTATCCAAAAAAAATATATATATATATAAAAAAAATGTATTCATCAATTTAGGCCGTTTATATATTCTTCCTCATATTTTTGGTAAAAAAAAAATTGCAATCGGTGTATATTGATTGGTTTGCGCAAAAGTTGCGAATTAATTTATGGGGTTTTTATTTTTTTTCTATTTTTTACTAGTAATGGTGATCTGTGATTTTTAGCAGGACTGCAATATTACAGCGGACACGTCGTACACTTTTGACACTTTTTTTGGGACCATTGGCATTTATACAGCGTTCAGTGCTATGAAAATGCACTAATTACTGTGTAAATGTCACTGGCAGGGAAGGGGTTAACACTAGGGGGTGATCAAAGGGTTAAGTGTGTTCCCTGGGAGGTGTTACTAACACTGTGGGGGCTGGGCTGACTGGGGGAGGAAAGTGATCGCTGCTCCCATATACAGGAAGTATGCGATCATTCTCCTCCTCCTCGGTTAGAACGGAGGTCTGTGTGTTTACACACATGGATCCCCATTCTGTCACTGTGGGGGAGCTGGCAGCCATCGAGTCCGCCCTACCCGCTCCCTGGCTCCTCCGCTACACAGTGATCGTGCCTCCGGCGGTGCGCGCACGCACGCATACAATCTCGCAGCCGCCGTCGCGTGATGGCGATTTCAAGCCAAGTTGCCGAGTTCAATCCACGGCGGGCAGTTGGCAACTGGTTAATAATGCATAATATGCATATATTTTTTACAATATATTTTTTGATTTTGGGTCCCTTTTTGCATTTCCAGCTATTTGTATTGCATCTTTACAACTATTTTGCGGCTCAACTTGGCCCTCTCCTAAACTTACACTACATTTTAAAAGTGTTATAGGCTAAATTAGGCCACCTGGTGGACATTTAAGGTAGACACGTCCTACTATTTAATAAGTCGGACTTCCGATATACTGGGCTAATTCCCCACATTTCCATTTTTAGCTGGACTTTTCTTGTCCCCTGTGGACAAAGGATGCACCTTCCTTCCTTTGTGGCACGCACAGGCTCACGGGACTCCAGTTGACCTAGGGGTAAGCGAATGTGCTTTGTAGCAAATAAAACTGACAATATAGACTTGTTGAAATAATGTATGTGGATTTATTTTTTCTTGTTATATGTACACATACTCATATGAATGTCTTTCTGTACGGTTATATTAAATCTATTGGTGGTCTACAGATCCCTGAAGAAGCTGATGCAGGCGAAACATGTTGGAACAAAACCACACTACTGTATGACCCTTCTTTCCTGTGCATGTAATGAGAACATATATGTGTTGATTTTAATCTTTTTAACCTTTATAATTATGTATCAATAAAATGTTATTTTAATTATGTAATCATGTTCATTATGGCCCCGCTATAATCCCACATCCCCTTTTCCCAACTCTATCATATATTTTATATAGATGCATTACACACAGTGATATATTTCAAGCATTTATTTCTTTTAATTTTGATGATTATGGCTTACAGCGAGTGAAAACCCAAAATTCAGTATTTCAGAAAATTTGAATATTACATAAGACCAATAAGAAAAGGATTTTTAATACAGAAATGTTGGCTTACTGAAATTCTGTCTATGTACAGTATAGGATGCACTCAATACTTGATTGGGCTCCTATTGCATGAATTACGGCATCATTGCGGAGTGGCATGGAGGTATCAGCCTGTGGCACTGCTGAGGGGTTATGGAAGCCCAGGTTGCTTTGATAGTGGCCTTCAGCTCATCAGCATTGTTGGCTCTGGTGCCGCTCATCTTCCTCTTGACAATATCCCACAGATTCTCTATGGGGTTTAGGTCAGGCGAGTTTGCTGGCCAATCAAGCACAGTTATACCATGATCATTAAACCAGGTATTGGTACTTTTGGCAGTGTGGGCGGTGCCAAGTCCTGCTGGAAAATGAAATCAACATCTCCATAAAGCTGGTCAGCAGAGGGAAGCATGAAGGCTCTAGAATTTCCAGCTAGACGGCTGCACTGACTTTGGAGTTGATAAAACACAGAGGACCAACTACAGGAGATGGCATGGCTCCCCAAATCATCACTGATTGTGGAAAATGTTCAATTTCATTTAGAAATCAAGGTCCCAGAGTCTGGAGGAGGAGCAGAGAGGCATAGAATCAGTTGCTTGAGGTCCGGTGTGAAGTTTCCACAGTCAGTGATGATTTAGGGAGCCATGTCATCTGCTGGTGTTGGCCACTGTCCAAAGTCAGTGCAGCCCCCTACCAGGAAATTTGGCAAGTTTGACAACTGCTTGTGCAGAAGACTAGTTGCAATTTTTCTCAGTGGGGTGCCAACTTCAACTATTAGAAATTTGTTCCCATTAGATTCTACAAAAATTTTCCATCCGCTTTCATCAGTTTGTTTTGCTCACCAATTGTCAAATTGTCCCCTATAAAGCGGAATTGAGGTTCTGCTGTAAGAAACAGTGAGCAGGTAGGCTTTTATTGCAGACGAAACCTGCAATGTCTCCGCAATAAAATGTCCCTACCTGCCTGCTCACTGTCTCCTCCAGCATGCACAGCTCAGCTGACAGTGTTGAGCTCTCTGAGTACCGGGATGACTGGCTCCTATGCATGCGCAGCAGTGACTTCATCCCCTGCCGGCCAATGAAGAGGCATGAAGACCACGAGGGACCATTGGACAGATAAGTATTCACCCTTTAGCTCTGCTTTAACTCTTAGTTAATCAAGCATTCTAATAATGACAGAATTCTACAGGTAAAAGGCTGACTCGTGAGTGACGAAAAAAGAATCATGATCATGAAAAAGCCGGTTTTACTGGTAAAACCTCAGATGTGTTATGCTCCAGGGAAACTGGACCAAACAAAACACTTTACTCAACATTAAAGTAACAATGAAAGTGAGTAAAATAAAAACTTACATTTATGATGCATTGGGATTGATTTACTAAAAACTGGGGAGTGCATGCAGACGACACCATGCTGTACCTAGCAGATGACGGTCCCTCTCTGAGCCGACCCTCAGGGTGATTGATTTATTTGGCGAGTTCTCGGGTGTCTGTGTTAATTGGGGGAAATCTGTCCTCTTCCCATTGCGAAGATGCGACTCCCCTCTCCGACCTGACACCTAGTTGCAGAGAGTTTCCCAGAGGATTGAAATCCACAGAGATCTAAAACAATTTGTCCCCTTAAACCTGAACCCAGTTGTGGCTCTGCTGAGCCGGCGGTGTACGGCTTGGAAATCCCTGCCCATTTCACCAGTTGGCAGAGTCAACCTTGTTAAGATGTCGGTCTTGCCTAAATTTACCTACCTGTTCTGGAATACACCGGTGGCTATTTCTACCACATTCTTTAAATGGTTAGATACTATTATAACTTCATTTGTATGGAGGGGGGCCACTCCTAGGGTGGCCAAAATCACTTTGCAACTACCCGGGACCTTGGGTGGTCTCACATTACCCTGTTTTCTCAAGTATTATTGGGCGGCGGTCCTAGTCTCGGTTAAATGGTGGTTCTCGGAGGAACCGGCCAACCCTATAGCTACTCTGGAGGTGGCGCTGCTTGGACCTTATTCCGAGCTGCGCAACTTGGTGCTCAGTGGTCCCAGATCCAACCTTGGAATCACGACTCCCATGCTAACGACCCTTAGGGTCTGGGATGCGGTGTCTGCGCGGACTCGGAAGGAGACTTCCTGGTCCCCATATACGCCGCTTTGGGGGAACCCGAGACTCCCACACTTTGACTCGATACCAGACCCAGTGGCATGGGCTAGATACGGGGTCAAGACGCTTAGGGACATAGCTGTCGGGGGTACTATACTTACCTTTGATGCTCTGAAGCGGAAATGGAACCTCCCAAATCACATGTTCTTTAGGTATCTACAGCTAAGGGCACAATTTAACAGTGAGGTCATACTAGAAATGACAGATATAGAAGAGCTGCTCCGCTCACCGGATGGAGACAGGACTTTATCAGCCCTTTATAATATCCTTATCACTTTAGACCAGTGATGGCGAACCTTGGCACCCCAGATGTTTTGGAACTACATTTCCCATGATGCTCATGCACTCTGCAGTGTAGTTGAGCATCATGGGAAATGTAGTTCCAAAACATCTGGGGTGCCAAGGTTAGCCATCACTGCTTTAGACACTACTAGGGTCTCTCAACTGTTCTCTAAGTGGCAGGCTGACATACCCACTATGGCCGATGACGATTGGGAGGAGGGGGTACAGCAATATTTGCCTTTAATGATTTCTGTGCGAGACAGATACACGCAGCTTAAGTTCCTCCACAGGGTCTACTACTCACCGGAAATATAGTAGATGGTGAGGGACGGTCTTACAAACATTCCTCCCCGTGCTGGTCTGGTGTACCTTTTTGAGGCGTGATAGACTGGGTGTGGATCCCGTCCTACTTCTGGATCAGTCCATTTTAAACCGGTCAGTCTGGCCACTCATCATCTGGGACACCTCCTTGAATTCGACGCACATAGACAGAGCGTGTCTTTAGTAATTTCCGTTTATAACGACATGGGGGAGGAGGGTTAGCAGTAGCCGGTATCACCCATACAGTCGGACGGTGAATCTCTTGTCAACTCTCTGGGATCATCACAGATTTCGTCACTACCGAT
>BLSH010360605.1:782051-801776 GCA_018402905.1 Glandirana rugosa | reverse complement strand
AGAACTGAAAACTGCTGTTCACAAACGCTCTCCATCCAACCTCACTGAGCTCCGGCTGTTTTGCAAGGAGAAATGGGCAAAAATTTCAGTCTCTCGATGTGCAAAACTGATAGAGACTTCCCCAAGCGACTTACAGCTGTAATCGCAGCAAAAGGTGGCGCTACAAAGTATTAACTTAAGGGGGCTGAATAATTTTGCACGCCCAATTTTTCAGTTTTTTATTTGTTAAAAAAGTTTGAAATATCCAATAAATTTCGTTCCACTTCATGATTGTGTCCCACTTGTTGTTGATTCTTCACAAAAAATTACAGTTTTATATCTTTATGTTTGAAGCCTGAAATGTGGCAAAAGGTCGCAAAGTTCAAAGGGGGCCGAATACTTTCGCAAGGCACTGTATATATATAATATAGCACAGCAAAACGCATTCATTAATCACTGATCCTCCTCTTAGGAATGCATATGGTAATCAGTGGATATGGCTGATCTTCCAATCTTTTTAAAGGACCAACAGAGGAAATGCTCACTGTCATCCAACCAAATACAGGAGAATCACCAACGTCTGAGAAAAAATACTCCGTGTAGTAATTATTATAAATACTAATTATACATTTTGTATGTTTTTTTTAATCAGCCCTGTTTTCATTGCACTTATAAGGACTGCTTGAATCAACTGTTATACACCCAAGGTCCAGCCGCCATTCCCCATCTTGTGGTTTGGCGGTATCTGATGTAAGTTGTTGTTACCTACAGTGAGGGAAAAAAGTATTTGGCCCCCTGCTGATTTGTATGTTTGCCCACTGACAAAGAAATGGTCAGTCTATAATTTTAATGGTCGGTTTATTTTACCAGCGAGAGACAGAATAACAAAAATATCCAGAAAAACGCATTTCAAAAACCATTATAAATTGATTTGCATTTGTGTTTTTTTCTACAGTCAATAAACTCCCCATCATGTTATCCTATCTGTCCATGCACACACAGGTCGTTATCAACTGTTTTTGGCTGGGGCGTTTTTGAGCTCTAAAAGAAAACCCCAAGACCAGTGGGTTCTGAGAGAAGTTTTTTCAGCTGTAAAAACGTTCAAACGCTCAAAGATGCAGCTCGCCAACGTTTTTGAACGTTTTAGATCCACTGAGGAAGAAAAGAAAATGCTACTGCTCAAAAACGCGCAAAAACGCGGCTCACGTCCCCCCGTCTCATGGCCTTTAATCTGGGTTATGACCGATGAGCACGTGTAGTGACCCCCATCAGGGTTTTTAGATGAGGCACTGTACTATTCTAGAGACGTCTCTACTATACTGCCCTCCCATGTTGGCCAGACACGAAGCCCTCGGGGGTGACACTGCCCTCCTTCCCTGACAGCCAGCTCGACCACTGCCTCCCTCAGGCACTCGCGGCGGCCATTGTTAGCCTTAAGCCTTAACCTGCTCCCCTGCATTACCTGGGACGCAGACGCCGGCTGTTACCAGTCTGCTCGGAGGGTGGGGGGGGTTCATTTACCTGCTGGTGGAATTCTTGGAGGGGGGACCACTTAGACGCCCTTCCACACATAGATGTCAACCCTCATGTGGAACTATATGAACCTTAGGATTGCCCCATACTCCTTGAGTGCAGGAGGTGGTGACACCGGACATTCTTCTTCAAGAGCAGCGGTTATACCCCATAGATGGACACTGCTGACCTTTGGACATCCCCTCTGAAGAGAGTTTGGGGCCTCCCCCACCATGGGGGGGATCTCTTGGTATGGACTTTCGGCTGGCTCTGTTACTGTGTGGAAGAAGAAGAGACAGGTACACCCTCCCAAGCTGTGCCAACTCAACTTTTGAGACTTGACCATGGACTCACTGGGGGGGCCCTGCCGATCTATCTGGTTCATTTGCAAGACCAATGGGAGCCCATTTACGTGTCCTCCATTGCCTTCACATACCCTGTCATAGAATTAACTGTGCACGTGATTAAGCTTCAATGTTTAATGGGCCACGTGAAGTGCCCACTCTTTTGGGTGGGCTGGGGAGGCCTGCTGTGGGGGCTCAGCTGAGGGATCAGGGGACCTTTCTTTTTTTTTGGGGGGGAGGGGTTGCCTGTCTCTGGCTGAGGTCCTGGAGGCGCTCTCTGGCAGGTCTATCCTGTTGGTTCTTGATTTTTTGTTTTTCTTGTTCAGTTTTTCTCTGCATTTGTTGTTGGTCACTGTTGGATTAACACATATCTTGCCTTTATGATGTAACATGGGGATGCCGGAGGGGGCCGGACTCGTCTTTGTACGTGTCACCTCCACCCACTCTCCCACCTAGGCCTGCTACGTGCTGCCCTAGTTGGCTGGCACGTGCATCAGTTCAAGTTATATACTTGATACTATAGTTGGTGCATACTGCCCTGGCCCGAGACTCTCGGTAACTTGGACAGTATCTCACCTTCCTGTTCTCCTACCACCCTCTTCTAAGTCAACTTTCCCTATTTTCCCTTACATAGTTACATAGTAAACGAGATTGAAAAAAGACAGAGACTACTGCTTGTGGAAGAGAATTCCACATCCTCACTGCTCTTACCACAAAGAACCCTCTACGCTTTTTAAGGTTAAACCGCCTTTCTTTTATTTTTAGTTAATGGGCGCGTGTCTTTGTGTGCTCCCTTGCACTGAATAGTTTTGTACCTACTGTGGGGTCACCAGTACAGTATTTGTACATTGACATCATATCCCCTCTCAAGCGTCTCTTCTCCAGAGAGAATAAATTCAGTGCTTGTAATCTTTCCTCATAACTAAGGTCCTCCAATCCCTTAATAAGCTTTGTGGCCCTTCTCTGTACACTTTCCAATACCAGGACATCCTTCCTGAGGACTGGTGCCCAGAACTGGACGGCATATTATTCTCGGTGCGGCCTCACCAGAGACTTGTATAGTGGGAGAATTATTTATTTATCCCTGGAGTTGATCCCTTTCCTGATGCATGCCAACACGTTGTTAGCTTTGCTTGCAGCAGCTTGGCATTGCATGCCACTGCTGAGCCTGTTCTCCACTAGGACCCCTAGGTCTTTTTCCATCCTAGATTCCCCCAGAGGCTCTCCCCCTAGTGAGTAGTTTGCTTTCTTGTTCTTGGTACCCAAATGCATTATCTTACATTTTTCTACATTAAATCTCATCTGCCACTTGTCAGCTCACCCCATTAATTTATTCAGATCTTCTTGCAAGGTTTCCACATCCTGTGGAGAGTTTATTGCTCTGCTTAGCTTGGTATCATCCGCAAATATTGAGATTGAGCTCTTCACCCCGTCCTCCATTCTTTCTTTCTCTCTGGTCTCCCTCTTTCTTCTTTTCCCTTTAATGCGGGATGGCGATGGACAACCTTAAATTGCTGTCACTAAATGCAAGGGGCCGCAATACCCCTGAAAAAAGACGCATTCTTCTTGCAGATCTCAAACGCGCTCATATTGATGTAGCGTTTATCCAGGAAACACACTTTAGAGATGACAAACTTCCCATCCTTAGGAATAGATATTACTGGCCTATCACTCTACTAACCTTGAAGCCAAATCCAAATACTGCTGTCAGGCAAACTCCCATGGTCATGCACGAAGATGTGCAAGGATCCCTTGGGACGATATCTCTTCCTAAAGGGAAAGGTAGGCGAACACACTGTGACCTTAGCCACGATCTATGCCCCAAACGCTCAACAGGATACCTTCCTCAAAACTACACTAAAATTATTTGCTGACTTCCAAGAAGGCCAGTTACTTCTAGGAGGAGACTTTAATGGCCCCCTGATCCCCTCGACCGATACGTCCTCAGGCTCCTCATCAGTGCCCATCCACGTTAGAAAGAATGTTGTGCAATCCCTTCATAGAGCCCAGCTGGTTGACGTCTGGAGACTGCAACACCCGGGAGAGAGGGATTACTTGTTCTACTCCCCTTCTCATAAACTTTATTCTAGAATAGACTTCTTTCTGATCCCCAATGGCCAACTACAGGCGGTACAGGATACCCAAATTGATCATATCACGTGGTCTGATCACGCAGTGATTACCCTGACCTACGCCCTTTCTGACATAGCCCACTCCAGATCCCGTTTCTGGTGTTTAAACGACAGCCTCCTACAAACTCCTGAAGTTCTGACTGACGCCCTACAAGAGTTGTACCACTACTTTTGCACTAACGATTACGAAGGTTGGGAACCCAGACTTCTGTGGGAGGCGCATAAGGCGGTGATCAGGGGGATATTTATTAAACATGGGGCACGCATCAAAAAAGAACGCACCAAACACTTGACCTCTTTAGTAGAGAAATGACATAGCTTAGAAGAAAAACATAAGCATGCTTCTACACCCGCATTGGACACTGAAATTATGCTTCTCCACACCCAAATTTCTGATCTGCTACATTACAGAGCGAAGGCTGCCATGCAGTACTGTCAAAAAATAGCCTACGAATGCAGTGACAAATGCGGGAAACTACTGGCGAACCTGGTTAGGGATCGCAAGTCCACCTCATACATCCCGCACATCACCGCCGTGGGAGGCCACAGGGTTGTACTCCCTAAGCAGAACTTTATAACCTGCCGGACCGTATCTCCTCCCAAACTGACATCGAGGAATACCTTCAATCATCCCTCCTTCCACCGCTACCCGCAGACGCCCAAATGGAATTAAACCAGCCTATCACCTGGAGGAGTTGCAGAGTGCCGCGGCTTCTACCAAACCGCGAAAAGCCCCCGGCCCAGATGGCTTCACCCTGTCCTACCAGATGCTCTTACCGACCCTAGGCCCTCAGATGATAAAATTGTTTGAGTTAAAAGCTGATGACCCTTTCCCTCAGGACTCACTGCGAGCGCACATCTGTTATCCCTAAAGATGGTAAAGACCCTGCGCAATGTGGTAGCTATATGCCCATCTCCCTGTTAAATATAGACTTGAAATTATTCTCTAAAATTATCGCCACTAGGTTGGCACGCCATTTGCAGTCCCTGATACACCTCGACCAAGTGGGCTTTATCCCGAATAGGGAAGCATGGGATAATACGACCAAAGCCCTAAACTCGATACACATAGCCTCTGTGACCCACACGCCTTGCGTCTTTCTCAGCACTGATGCTGAGAAAGCGTTTGACAGGGTGGACTGGGGATTTATGTGCTCTGTCCTCTGCCATATAGGGCTGGCTTCTATGATCAGCTGGATAGCGGCAATATACTCTCGCCCTACAGCCCAAGTAAAGGCTAACTGCATTTTATCTGACTCTTTCCCCATCATTAATGGGATGAGGCAGGGCTGCCCGCTCTCCCCGCTTCTCGTTGCCCTCTCACTGGAACCCTTCCTGTGCAAAATCAGGCTGAATGCCGACATCCAGGGCTTGACTGTCGATGGTACCCAGCATAAGATATCCGCTTACGCAGATGACCTGCTATTCACGCTGACGAACCCAATCATATCCCTCCCCAACCTCATGCAAGAATTTAACACCTATGGGCGACTAGCAAACCTCAAAATGAACTTCGATAAATCGGAAGCGATGGGTATTGCTCTCCCCAATTACCTCCTGCAGACACTGCAAGCTAGTTTTCGCTTCAAGTGGACCACCACGGCATTGAAGTACCTCGGTACCTTAATGCCGGCGGACCCCTCCCGTACCTTTGAACTAAATTTCCCCCCTCTGGCGACTAAAACACGCATCTTACTAGATCAATGGCACAAGGGACACCACTCATGGTTTGGGAGATGTAATCTCCTAAAAGTGGTTATGCTCCCCAAATTTTTATTCTTATTCCAAGCCTTGCCGATCAGAATTTCCCCGGCCTACTTTCGACAGGTGCAGTCCCTGTTCTCTCGCTTTATTTGGGCTCATAAGAAACCTCCCCCGTATTCACCTGACCCTACCAAAAGAATTTGGAGGTCTTGCGGTACCGAATCTCAAAAAATATTATTTGGCAGCACATATAGGCCGGATCATTGACACGAGCTGACACGCAGATTGCAAACTGTGGGCACAGATCGAACATAAACAAACGCATATCCCCTTGAAAGGCGCATTCTGGTGCTACGATTCACTACCCGCTGACCTAAAAGCCCACCCACTCATTGGTACCACACTGCGCCTGTGCTCTTGGGTAATTAGTCAGACGCCGTTGACGACAACAGACTCCCCATTATAGCCTATTTTGGGCAATCCTTTATTTCCTCCAGGCCTCATCTCCTGAGATTATAGACACCTAAAAGAAACAGGTCATGTCCATGCCATGGATTTCCTGTGAGACGGCCATTGGCCATCGATCATAACTTTGACAGAGGAAGAGGGCCGTACCGTTTTGGCCTGCGCTTCGCCTACACCATTTCTTGCAATCCCGCCACAACCCATCTAGATTTCAGACCTTTGACGACCTTTGAAGAATACTGTTCAGACACGGGCGATCTACCCCAAGTCTTGTCCAAGTCCTACTCTTTACTGAACACACCGGCGGAACAACCCCATTTGACATGCCTGACCAAATGGGAGGCCGACCTCCAATCAGTGTTGCCAACCTACCAGATTGAAATTTACTGGCACAGCCAACTTTTTACTGGCATTTTACAAAAGTTACAAAATTACAGTTTTCAGTGCAAATTTCAGTATTTAGGCTACAAGCAAGTACACTGTGCAAATAACCATGTGATTTAAGGTAGATAGCAAGGTAAAAAAACATATTTCTGTTATTTTCAATATAATAAGGGCAGATTATTTAGTCCATCAGTTTTGTCACCTATGTCAAATTGTAGAGATTTTCCCTTAATTTCTGTGCCATAACCACCACAGAAAGTGAGGTGAAATCCCTGGAAGCCACTAGGATCACCAGAATTTATGTCCCCACTTCTAAAGACTTCCTGTCTCCATCACCTCCTGTTTTTATCCCTCCAGTCTCCATCCCTCCACCACCCCTCATCTCCATCCCACCACCCCCCCATCTCCATCCCTCCATCACCTCTTGTCTCCATCACACCATCCCCCCCATCACTTCCTGTCACCATCCCTCCATCTCCATTACACCATCCCCATCACCTCCTGTTTCCATTACACCATCCTTCCATTACCTCCTGCCACTCATCCAGTGCACACTGCACTCATCCAGTGCACACTGCACTCATAGTGCACACTAAGAGAAAGAGACTCCTGCAGCCTGGCTCGCAGCTGTCTATCAGAGTGAGCAGAGACAGTGTGGGTGTCAAACCGTCACACACTCACTGTCCCGACTCTTTTTGGCTGGCTTGAAGAGGAAGGGCACTGCACTCACCACTGTCACCAGGAGGGCTGCAGGGTCAGCCAGAGCAGGGAGGCAGGCAGGAATCAGGAGGATCCATCCATCCGGAGCCTCTGCTCCGGTCGGGTGCTGGCTGGCGGTGGTGTGGCGGGAAAATGCAGTAACCTCATATGAGGGCGGATGGGCTGGGCAGAGGTGCTAGCTGGTAGCAGGAGGAGTGGTTGTCCAACTCGTCTCAGGGTCAGGATCGGATCTTCTCACTCGCCACTCGGGGATTTCCGTAATTGCACATGCGCAGCTCTGACCAGAGCCAATGGCCGCCATTTTTTACTGGCACTTTTCGGCTGCTACAGACTTTTACGGACACCAGAAAAACGACTCTGTTTTTACGGGCTGTCCGTAAATTTACAGTCGGTTGGCAACACTGCCTCCAATGCACCTTCACGACAGCCCAAGTCCAGAACATTATTCCATTCACCCTAAAATCGTCTATCTGCACCAAGGTTCAGAAAGCAAATTTCAAAATACTTACCAGATGGTATTACGCGCCCGTCAAACTCCACGCAAGCTTTCCTACATCCACGGATCGCTGCTGGCGATGCCGGGAGGATAGAGGGACTATGCTCCATATATTCTGGTCCTGTCCCCATCTACACACTTACTGGTCAACCATACGCGCCATTGTGCAAAAATTCACGGAGCACCAGATTCAGGAAGACCCAGCTTTCTTCCTCCATGTTTCTCAGATCCCTCCCAAAGCATATGGCAAATCTATTCTGCGCCATTTGCTAAGCGCAGCCAAAGCATGGATCGCCCTCTACTGGAAAAAACAAAATCCACCCTCCATAGCCTGTTGGTTCCATAAAGTAGAACAGATAAATAAGATGGAGGACTTGGTCCTCACTTCCCGACATAAACGTGAGTGATATAACAAGACCTGGGGACTGTGGAACATGTTCATTCTGTCAGAAGAAGGCAAAGTGCTACTCACGGCAATACCCCCCTGAAGTCACACCCGCCCACCTTAAGAGTCTCCTGGTCATATTGATGGACGCCGTCGCCCACATTCCTTTCCCCATCCCATCTCACTTCTTCTACCCGGTCCTCCACTTCTCCATCCCCTCTCTTCCCTCTCCGTCACTACGTTCCTTTGTCTGATTCCTTGCTCCCTTTTCTGCAGCTCCTCCTTATCTCCCCCTTTTATTGGAAAGGAGTAGGTTAGGGGAGAACCACCAGATAGCTTATAAACAATGTAAGAATAAGAATAGTAACCAGATGTGCCACTGAAAACGATATGAACACTGCATCAGACATATGATATCTACTGGCTGCTTGTCTTCAACTCTCTCTATCACTTTTCTGAACTACTGTTGTAATGCACTGGTGCTCTCCCTTATCCGGTGTTAATAAAGATTATATTTGCAAAAAAAAAAAAAAAAAACGCGGCTCACCAACGGTTTTGGACGTTTTTGATCCACTGAGCAAAAAAAAAAACCCAAAAAACTAAAACCGCTACTACTCAAAAATGCTCAAAAACGCCCAAAAACGCGGCTCACCAACGGTTTTGGAAGTTTTTGATCCATTGAGCAAGTAAAAAACAAAAAACATTACTACTCAAAAATGCCCAATCGTGCAAAAACGTGGCACACCAACGGTTTTGGACATTTTTGATCCATTGAGCAAGTAAAAAACAAAAAATGTGACTACTCAAAAATGCTCAAAAACGCCCAAAAATGCGGCTCACCAACGTTGTTGGACATTTCTGATCCATTGAGAAAAAAAATGTTACTGCTCAAAAACGCGCAAAAAGGTGGCTCACCGACGTTTTTTGGACGTTTTTGATCCATTGAGTTAAAAAAAAACAAAAAAAAACGCTACTGCTCAAAAATGCTCAAAAAATGCCCAAAAACACGGCTCACCAACAGTTTTGGACGTTTTTGATCCATTGAGGAAATAAAAAACAAAAAACGCTACTGCTCAAAAATGCTCAAAAACGCGCAAAACCACAGCTCACCAACTTTTTTGGATGTTTCTGATCCATTGAGAAAAAAAAATTGCTACTACTCAAAAACGCTCAAAAATGCGCAAACACCCAAAAATGCAGCTCACCAACATTTTTGGAAGTTTCTGATCCATTGGGGAAAAAAAATTGCTACTGCTCAAAAATGCACAAAAACGCAGCTCACCAACGGTTTTGGACGTTTTTGATCCATTGAGCAAAAAAAAAAAAAAAAAAAAAAAAAAAAAAAAAAACAAAAAATGGGACTACTCAAAAATGTTCAAAAATGCCCAAAAACGCGGCTCACCAACATTTTTGGATGTTTTTGATCCATTGAGGCAATAAGAATGCTACTGCTCAAAAACGCTCAAAAATGCTCAAAAACGCACAAAAATGCAGCTCTCCAACGGTTTTGGACGTTTTTGATCCATTGAGCAAAAAAAAACACAAAACAAAAACAAAAAACGCTACTGCTCAAAAATGCTCAAAAACGCGCAAAATCATGGCTCACCAACGTTTTTGGACGTTTCTGATCCATTGAGAAAATAAAAATGCCACTGCTCAAAAACACTCAAAAATGCTCAAAAACGCACAAAAATGCAGCTCTCCAACGGTTTTGGACGTTTTTGATCCATTGAGCAAAAAAAAAAACACAAAACAAAAACAAAAAACGCTACTACTCAAAAATTGCTCAAAAATGCATAAAAACACGGCTCACCAACATTTTTGGACGTTTCTGATCCATTGAGGGAAAAAAAAAAAAAAAACTACTGCTCAAAAATGTTCAAAAACGCACAAAAACACTGCTCACCAACGTTTTTGGATGCTTTTGATCCATTGAGGAAAAAAAAAAACGCTACTGCTCAAAACGCGGCTCTCCAACATTTTTGGACGTTTTTGATCCATTGAGGAAAAAAACCCCAAAAAATAAAAACGTTCAAAACCGCTAGTGCAATAACGCTGGGAAAAAAAGCTGAAAAACGCAATGCAAAGCTACTTTTTAGAATGTTTTTTTAACGTCCTGTGTGCAATGAGGCCTTATTGTTTAATTGCAAATCAGGGCAGCGACCTGGCTCTGTTGTCTGGCAGTGCTGTGATAATCCTGGGACTGGATGGAAAGACTTCTATATGCAGGTAAGTCTTTGTATTTGGTTCTTTTCTTGGACTTCCTACTATTTGTGTACTGTACCTCTTACTCCTCTTTCTACTATTGCATTGCTGCTATCATGCAGCTGTTGTGTATTGTACTATTGTAAGCCTGTGTTGCACACTGCATTGTTCTCATCCCATGGCTGTGTATTGTACTCTTGTAGACCTTTGTAGTGTTTTGTGCTGTTATCACGCTATGGCTGTGCATTGTACTGCTGTAAATCTGTTGTACATTATATGGTATCGTGTTTCCCGTGTTTCCCACTCTTTGTAGAGCATTTCTTCTGTATTGTAATGTTATATTATTGCCGTCTATTGTGCTGCTCTCCTGCTGTTTCTGCGCACGTCCCATTCACACTTTATAAATGGCACCCCGGACGCAGTGCTATTTTGCTGAGCGACAGAATGCGGCAAAACGTGCCTTTAAAAATCTTGTAAAGATTATCGCGCAAAAAGGAGCAGGAGCTTCTTTTGGGTGACAAACGCGCAAAAAGCAGGCGATTCACGTGAATAAGCTGCCCTGTGCGCAACACGCGGGACCGGATCGGTATCCATGCTGTGGATGGGACCTTAGAGTTAGGGATGGGCCGAACGGTTCGGACCAGAACTTGCGAACAGGCAAAAAATTTGTGCGAACATCCGAACACCATTAAAGTCTTTGGGACCCGAACATGAAAAATCAAGTGTGTTCATTGTAAAGGTTTATATGCAATGTTATTGCCCTAAAAAGTGTATGGGGACCCGGGTCCTGTCCTAGGGGACAAACTTTAAATTGATCGTTTTTTCAGGAGCAGTGATTTTAATAATGCTTAAAGTGAAACAATAAAAATGAAAAATTCCATTAAATATTGTGCATGGGGGGCCCCCTTAGTCTGCCTGTAAAAGGGCGCATGTCTGTGATGTTTAGAAAATAGCCAGAGCAAAATGACATTTCCAAAGGAAAAATTGTCATTTATCGCACCTGTAATGTATTGCCGGCTCCCAGCAATACACAAAAAAATCACTGAAAAAATTTGCGTGGGCCCCCCCCCCCCCCCCCGTCCATACCAGGCACTTCGGGTCTGAATTGGATTTTAAGGGGAACCCCGCGCCAAAATTAAAAAAAAAACTGATGTGGGGTCCCCCCTAAAATCCAAACCAGACCCTTGTCCGAGCACGCACCCTGGCCAGCCACGATGCGGGGGGGGGGGGGGATTGCCCCCCCTCCTGAACCGTACCAGGCTACATGCCCTCAACATGAGTATGGGTGCTTTGGGGCAGGGGAGCTCTGCGCCCCCCACCCCAAGAGCCTCTTCCCCACAACCCTGGGCTGTGGTGGTAGGGGATTGTGGGGGGGCTTATTGGAATCTGGAAGCCCCCTTTAATAAGAGGGCCCCAAGCTGCGCAAACTGCTGGCGCTATATAAATCCTGAATAATAATAATAATACCGACCCCCCCCCCCATGTGAATTAGTATTGGACACATCATATCCCTACTAATGCACCAAAAGTGTCAAAAAAAGAAAAAAACACAGGAGACAATTAGGGACAAGTCCTTTATTAAAAAATAAAAATTAGTGTCCCCCATCGTAATCCACTTCAATCACGGTGAGCGACAGACCAGAAAAACAAAAAAAAAACAAAGCAAAACAGCTCCTCCTCCATGGCGGAGCGCCTCATAATGCATTGCGCGCAGACGGCGCGCACAGCTCCTCCTCCATGTGAGGGCTCCCGCTGACTGAGCTCTTTGTTTTGACGTTTTATTTATAGTGAAGGGCGGGGCCACCCAGTGACGTAATTGAGCGACCCGCCCCTCTGACGTCACAGAAGGGGGCGAGGTCATCCGTACGTCACCCGGTGGCCCCGCCCTTCACTATAAATAAAACGTCAAAATAGAGAGAGTTCAGTCGGCGGGAGCCCTCAAATGGAGGAGGAGCTGTGCACGCCGTCTGCGCGCAATGCATTATGAGGCGCTCCGCGGCGGTTAAGTCGAACCGCGGGCCCATCCATCCATTGCTGTGCTTTGTAGATCTGTTGTATATTGTATTGTTTTCTATATTATTCTGTAATTATGCCTTT
This sequence comes from Glandirana rugosa, assembly GCA_018402905.1. Taxonomy (NCBI): domain Eukaryota; kingdom Metazoa; phylum Chordata; class Amphibia; order Anura; family Ranidae; genus Glandirana; species Glandirana rugosa. The sequence continues at coordinate 789,353 of BLSH010360605.1, read as the reverse complement.
CATTGTATTGTTATAATGTATCAATGTTATGTAATGTTATTACGTTATAACATTAGTCTTGTTGCCTGTCGCACTGCTAGGATTGTACTTAGACGTGCGGATTGTTTGATTCCAGTTTAAAATTCGGACGAATTTTCGTTTTCTACAATAGTACCGAATTTAAAAAAAAATCGGAGCAAATTCAAATTCAAATAATTTTTGAATCGTTTTCGAATTCAAAAAGTTTTCGAATTCGAAAAAGTTTTCAAAAAGTCCTTGAATTTGAATAGTTTTCCAGTTTCCAAAGAGAACGAAATAGAACAGAAATAAAACAATAGCCTAGAAAAGAATAGAGCAGAAAGCTCTGTTCCCCTCCACCACATTCTATTCTTTCATTTTCTGTTCTATTCCCCTCTGTTGTATTCTATCTTTTTCCATTCTATTCCTCCACTTTCCACTCCACCCCATTCTCCTTGGAAATTGGGAAATGATTCGAATCGATTCGGAAACGAATAAACGAATTCCGAAAATAAATGAAACAAATCTAACTAAACAATTTTATGCAAATAACGGATCGAAACGAAACACAATTTTTTGCTCTGCACAAGTCTAATCGTAATGTATTTTATTATAGTACATAACGTGTATATATATATATATACAGTGGCGGCTGGTGCGCTCATTTTTTTGGGGAAGCGGCAAACAACCTCCCTCCCCTTTAGTTTGGTCAATCGGTTAAATCCCCCCCACTTTGCTTTTTCGCTCGGCCAAATCCCCCCCCCGGCTTTCTCGCCCCCCCCCAAACCCCCCCCCCCGATTGGTCATCGGTTGGACAAACTAACCCCCGCATCTCCTCCTCGCCGCCTCCCCCCTTACTCCTATTCGCCTCTCGACGATCAGTTGGCCGGCAGGAGAAGCAGGAAGACGATAGCGGATATTCATATGCTAATGTCACACAACTGGGTGGGCTCGGGGCGAAGTGCTCTGCACTCTGAGCCCACCCTTTTTTTGAAGCCAATCAGAGCCTCATCCTGCATGAGCGGCCGCCACTGGTGTATTCTGACAGCAGAGGAGAACCAATCAGAATACAACCGCACAGCGGGGAGGATTCCCCCCATCAGCATTGAATGTGCGGATTCATTTATTCATTTTTTTTCTGGCTGATCAAAAAAAAAAAAAAAACGAATCAATTTAAGGACAGCCAAGTTGTGCCGCCTTTAAAATTGGCACAGAAATAATCAATACATTTAACAGACCTCCATTGTTCTTCATGGACTTTATAGACAATGTTATGGACAATCAGTACAATGCTGGGCAGTCAGTCAGCCAGGTGCTGCCATTCTTCTCATTGTCGGTGAAGATTTACAGGGCGCCATCATTTTCCTTTGTCATGATAAAGTGGTGCAAAGATGGGTAATAAAGACAATACCCCTATATAGGCCTTTTCTAAAGACAAGTATATATGCTGTATACTGCAAGGCACAATGGGGCCTTTTTAGGCCACATGCACACAGAGCGTTTGCCCGTCTCTCCTAGATGCTTTAAATCCCTGGCAGCAGTGTGTTGGCAGAAAAAGCACTTGTAAACAGGTAAAAACGCATTTAGGCGCATCAAGTGTAATTGGGTGTAAATTTATTTCATTGGCTCAAAAAAAAAAAAAATAATTGTATTCTGGCCATTGAAATTAACGCTTTAAATGTGCCCAGCATTAAAGAATATGTAAACCCAACCCTTCATATTCCTGATATGTGCCTGCTGTACCATGCACTTGTATAGAGAAGTCTCCTGTTCTCTTTATATTGCTTCCTTTGTGCAAAATCCCTGGTGTTCCTGCCAGTCCCTCTGCTTTCCTTTTAAAAACTGACCACACTAAGCAAGAGAACACCACATGGTCAGTCTTCCCCCCCTGCACAACCATTCACTGGGAAGATCAGTGTGCTGCTGCTTCTCTTCCCCCAGCTCTCTAAGGCCTGATTCACACCTATGCATTTTTTAGTGCTTTATGCATTTTGCAGATTTGCACTGCAGTCCAACTAACATGGTTTCCTATGGAACACATTCTGCAGTGCAAATATGCAAAATGCAAAAAAGCACAGTGGTGTAGTGGATAGCACTTTTGTCTAGCAGCAAAAAGGTTGCTGGTTTGAATCCCGACCACGACACTACCTGCCTGGAGTTTCCATGTTCTCCCTGTGCCTGCGTGGGTTTCCTCCCAAACTCCAAAGACATGCTGGTAGGTTAATTGGCTCCTGTCTAAATTGGCCCTTGTATGTGTATGAATGTGAGTTAAGCCTCGTATACGCGGGATGACTATCGTATACGACAGGTCGTACTAACGACCGTTGTATGTGAAATCGATCGCTCGTATGCGCGATTAGAACAGCCGACGTATGACGGTCGTGCAAGGGGAGTTGCATGAGCAGACTAGAAAACTTGGTCGTACCAACAAGCAGTCATACGACCGTTGTATCGTGTGTACAGAGCAGTTGGTACAACAAGTTGTATTGTGCAAAACACGCATGCTCAGAAGTCAGGAACGGCCGGATGCTAATTACATGCACCTGAACGTTCTTTCTGCGGTCGTACGATCGTGTAGTGCAGTCAGTAGCAAGTTACATTATCCAACATACAATTTGAGACGATCGTAAGTACGATCATCGTGCCGTGTGTACGAGGCTTTAGGGAACTTAAATCGTAAGCTCCTATGTAAAGCGCTGCGTAAATTGACAGCGTTATATAAGTACCTGAAATAAATAAATAAATCCATAGGTGAGAATCCAGCATCAGATCCTCATGCAGCTGAGATCACTTATAAAAAGGGGGGAAAAAAGGTAATTGTATTTTTTTTTTATCTATACACAAATGTTTTGCCTATTTATATTTTAACCACTTCCATACCAGACACTATTACCCCCTTTCTGCCCAGGCCAATTTTCAGCTTTTTATCACAATTATATCACTAACTCTCAATTCACTCTCATGACCCACATCCTCACAGCTGCAAAACAAGTTATAGCAAAGGCTTGGTTATTGCAACATATCCCCATCTCTGAGGTTAAACCCCGAGTCCACTGGACCACCATGCTTAACCGCTCAGCTCCGCTGCACCATGCCCAAACTCCATAGTATCTGGGACCCTTGGACCTCCACCTATCTTCCAGATGATTGACTGCCATCTCCTAATGCTATGACGGCTTACGCCCCTGGACACGTTCACCTTGAGACTCCCCCAACTGACTCCCCCCTTTACCTCTCTTCTTCTCCCTCCTTTTTCTTTCCTTACCACCTCTCTAGTTCTTCCCTCTCCGCCTCTTACACTAAAGCCAGCCATACATGATCATTTGTTTTCATTCAACCGACGGGCTAACTATAAAAAAAAAAAGTACACTCAATGTGGATGGGGGAATCCTTCCGGCAGAGCTATTGTATTCTGATAGTCCAGAGACTTCCCTACCATTGGAATACAATGATCAGTGTTGCTGGCTATAGCTGGTGGCACTCATCATTTGACAACTCAACGGGTTGGTTGTGATCCATTTGTGAACAACCAGCCTGCTTAGAAATGGATTGAAATGCGTCGCTGCATGAGCAGCTCAGCATACAGGGCTGGACCAGTCTCTGAGTGCCAGGATAACGATATGGATGGAATCTCGGCAGGGACTGGCCGAGATTTGATCTGTGTATGGACAGCCTGGTTGTACCCAAATTGATCCATTGATTGACTTACAACCAGCCTGTTGAGTTTTTACATGCGATTGCTGCCGAAGGCTATAGCCGCTAGCAGTAATCTTCTGCCAGCAGTTAAGGCTCCCCACACCCCCTACTTGCAGAACACAATAATGCTGCAGGAGGCATTCCCCCCATCAATACTGACTGCATACCTCCCAACTTTCTGAGATGGGAACAAGGGGCACCTATTAGTAAATATATCTAGGCATAAGACACACCCCCTGCCACGCCCCCTTAAGAGACAATTGTCTGAAAATGATTGGATAAACCCATAAGTGCTTTTTTTACCACTTCTATTCCTTTATATTGGCTTTTACATTTACAAATGTAGTAATTTAGAAATCAGATGAAAGGTTTAGCACTGGGAAACACTGTGCATTTTATATACAACTGTATAGATCAGACCAACACGATGGACAAATGAGGAGGAAAGAGGGACAGAGGGACTTTGTTCCAAATCAGGGAGAGTTGGGAGCTACACTCACTGGCCACTTTATTAGGTCACCTCTTCAATTGCTTGGTAACACAAATCAGCCAATCGCATGGCAGCAACTCAATGCATTTAGGCATCTAGACGTGGTGAAGACGACTTGCTGGAGTTCAAACCGAGTATAAGAATGGGGAAGAAAGGGGATTTAAGTGACTCTGTACGCGGCATGGTTGTTGGTGACAGACGGGCTGGTCTGAGTATTTCAAAAACTGCTGATTTACTGGGATTTTCACACAACCATCCCTCGGGTTTACAGAGAATGGTCCGAAAAAGAGAAAATATCCATTGAGCGGCAGTTGTGTGGAGGAAAATGCCTTGTTGAGGTCAGAGGAGAGTGGGCAGACTGGTGCCAGATGATAGAAAGGCAACGGTAACTGAAAATAACCACTCGTTACACCCAAGGTATACAGAATAACATCTCTGCACAACACATCAAACCTTGAAGCAGATGGGCTACAGCAGCAGAAGACCACACGGGGTGCCACTCCTGTCAATTAAGAACAGGAAACTGAGGCTACAATTAGCACAGGATCACCAAAATCGGACAATAGAAGATTGTAAAAATGTTGTCTGGTCTGATGAGTCTCGATTTCAGCTGCGACTTTCAGATGGTTGGGTCAGAATTTGGCACATGGATCCACCCTGCCTTGCGTCACCGGGTCAGGCTGGTGGTAGTGGTGTTATGGTGGGGGGGATATTTTCTTGGCATACTTTGGGCCCCCCCTACCAATTGAGCATCGTTTAACCACCACGGCCTACCTGAGTATTGTTGCTGACCATGTCCATCCCTTTATGACTGCAGTGTCCCCATCTTCTGATGGCTCCTTCCAGCAGGATAATGCACCACAAAGCTCCAATCATCTCACCACTGGACAATGAGGTCGCTGCACTCCAATGGCCTCCACACTCCCCACATCTCATCCAATAGAGCACCTTTGGGATGTGGTGGAATGGGCAACTGTGTGATGCCATCATTGTCACTATGGAGCAAAATCTCTGAGGAACGTTTCCAGCACCTTTTTGTATCTCTGCCACCAAGAATGAAGGCAAAAGGGTGTCCAACCCGCTACTGGCAAGGTGTACCTAATAAAGTGGCCGGGGAGTATATGTGATCACTGGGGAATCAAGTGATTTTCTTTTCTTCCACCCGTGGTAGAAGAAAGGAAAATTGAACCATCTATGGGCTGTTTCCATCTACAGTAGACAGGGCATGCTATAAAAAGTAGAGTTGGCATCCCCCTCCACTGCTAGAGGTCTTCTTGTTGGAGGTCAGACAATAGCAATTGTCCCAGTAGGAATGATGGCGATTACCCCCAGGATCTGTTGGTCTGTGGGTGTTGGGCTTTGACAACAGACGCGGGGCTGTCACCTAATAATTAACTCCCTGCAGGCTTTGTCTTTCAGCCAGCTGGCTCATAAACATGCTCTTTCAGCTTGGCCATGCATGCATTGCACATTCGTTCATTTTAATCGGCAACCACAACACTCCCCCCCCAACAATGTTGTGGCACACTGGGGGGAGATTTATTAAAACCGTAAAGTGCAGAATCTGGTGCAGCTCTGCATGGCAGCCAATCAGCTTCAACTTCATTTAAGCTTTCACAACTAAACTTGGAAGATGATTGGTTTCTATGCAGAGCTGCACCAGATTTTTATGAAAATGGGCCCTTATATGAATGATAGACAGGCGGGGCCGGCTCTACCATTAGGCGGAGTAGGCGGCCGCCTAGGGCGCCAAGCCCCTGTCCATATACTACCGCAGCCTGTCCATATACTACCGCAGCCTGTCCATATACTACCGCAGCCTGTCCATATACTACCGCAGCCTGTCCATATCCTACCGCAGCCTGTCCATATCCTACTGCAGCCTGTCCATATCCTACCCCAGCCTGTCCATATCCTACCGCAGCCTGTCCATATCCTACCGCAGCCTGTCCATATACTAACGCAGCCTGTCCATATACTACCCCAGCCTGTCGATATCCTACCCCAGCCTGTCCATATCCTACCCCAGCCTGTCCATATACTACCGCAGCCTGTCCATATACAACCCCAGCCTGTCCATATACGACCCCAGTCTGTCCATATACTACCCTAGCCTGTCTATATACAACCCCAGCCTGTACATATACGACCCCAGCCTGTCTATATATGACCCCAGCCTGTCTATATACGACCCCAGCCTGTCCATATACGACCCAAGTGTCTATATATATGACCCCAGCCTGTCTATATACGACCCCAGCCTATTTATATATGACCCCAGCCTGTCCATATACCTGCGGACCACATCTGAAATGTAGAAGTGAGCCGGTGTTGCCATTATTTGTCTTTAGGCCGGGTCCAGAAGCACAGGTGAAGGCCTGTGGACCATGGCTAAATAGGTAGAGAGGCGCTGCAAAAATCTCCACCTCCGCCACCTCCATGTACATGGACAGGGCAAAGGGGGTGGAGTTAGGGGTGGGGCTAAAGGGAGTGGCAAAATTAGGTTTCGCCTAGGGTGCCAAAAATCCTTGCACCAGTCCTGTAGACAGGTGCAATCAGTTTTTGTTCCGAATTAGTTTTTCAATAAAATTTGAAAAAAATTGGTTTAATTTGGAAATATTCGAAAAACGGAAATCCGTTTAACAAATTTTTCCAAAAATTGGAAATTCGAAAATTTGGAAATTCGAAAGGTCGAAAATAAAAACAAAAATCCGAAATAACTAATTAACTTAGCTATTACGAACTATGAAATTATAAGTATTGGAATTTTCTTTCAAATTTGGCTGTTAGTGAACATAACAAATACGAATAACGAATACAATACAAGTGATTGTCGGTTTAAACTTTCTTTTAAGGTTATGAATATTAAAGTATCAAGCATTATCGATTCAATTAATCAATAAAGCCTAAAAACAAAAATAAAAGCTGGAAAGCTTAAAGGTTTAAAAGCTTAAAGGTTAAAAACCTTTTTAAACAATTTGCCTAAAGGCAAAAAGCTTATAAAGGTTTAATTTGGTTAAAAAAAGTTTAAAATAACTTTTTGATTAAGCCTTGTTTTTGACTAACGTGGACAGATGTCCTGACCACGTTCCTAAAAACCGTGGGATCCGCTTTGGATT
>BLSH010360605.1:763287-781383 GCA_018402905.1 Glandirana rugosa | reverse complement strand
GCCCACACTTGTGATGCCGGCGCCATATGAAGGAGAGGGAGAAGAGTGATGCTGCGGGCGGCCGCATCGCTGGTGAGCGTCCGATTATTAAAAGTCAGCAGCTACACATTTTGTAGCTGCTGACTTTTAATAGGGTGGAACTCCGGTTTAGGGCCGAAACAACTAATCGATTATGAAAATAGTTGACAACTATTTTCATAATCGATTAATCGGCCAGCCGATTAGTTGGCCAGTGTACAGAATGCATTATTTGTTTACATATCAGGTAATACAATGCAGCACACCAGAGCTCAGTACACCGCCCATACATGTCGGTAAGTGCCTGACATAGGGTTGCCACCTTTTATAGTATAAACTATACATATATATTGCAATTAAATAGCATTTCTAATCATATGAAGTTAATCACAAGTGTCCCCCTTTACATCGGACTCCACAGAGTTCCCCTTTTACATCTGAACTCTGAGTTCCCTTACACTGTAGGGGGGCTCTGATGTAAGGGAGAGCTCTGGGGACTCTAACATAAGGGATCCTCTGGGAACCCTGATTTAAGGGGGAACGTTGATGCATGGAGAGGACTCAGATGTGAGGGGGGGCATTGTGGCCTTTAATGTAAAGGGGAACTCTGATGTAAGGGGTGCTCTGAGAACCCGGATTTACCTTACTGTACTCAGAGGCAGGAGAGACTTCAGTCACAGACAGGGATGCATGGTGAGCTCAGGGCAGTCAGCACCTCTCATCTAGATGTATCTGAGGCTGCTAAACTTCATATTTCTGGCCCCCACTTCCCTTTTCTGAGGCCCAGCACCTGGGATTGGAGTGTGGGCAGACACAGAGGAAGAGGAGTAGATCTCATCACCCGTCTGGGTGTGGGATTGTTAGTGCTGGCTTTGGACAGTGTGAAAAAGAGTGTAACAGACAACAGACAACTCAGGCCAGCAACCCTGCTGAGAAGCTATAGTCTGGTCTAAATAATGTGTCCGGGTTTCAGGAGGTCTGAAACCCAGATGCACGGGTCCAAACCCGAACTGTCCGGGTGAATCCTGGGCAGGTGGCAACCCTAGCCTGAGACCTTGTGAATGTGTGAGGAGCAATGCCTCATGGGACATGTAGTCCTGGGCAGGAATTGAGCGGTCCTAAAGGCAGAAGTTTTTTTTTTTTGCTATAGGGGCACTCTGAAGGCAGGAGGAGCCAGAAGGGTTGGTGGGGGGTCCTAGAAGAGGAGGATCCAGGCTGCTCTATGCAAAACCGTTACACAGAGCAGGTAAGTATAATATGTTTGTTTAAAAAAATTACTTTAAAGACTGTGCAGGGAAGATCAGAATCTGAACCTAGAGAAGGTGGAGGCTGATAGCCTGGAGGTAATAGAAGGCATTACAATTACATATAAAGTAAACTTGTACCAGTATTGTGCATTATATTTAAAATGTTCATATCCATGAAAAAAAGTGTCTCAGCTTGTACTGTAGAAGATTTCTATCTCCCTTTCACCCAGGGGAGGGCTGGCAGCCTTAGGCCTGGGGGTCAAGTCCAGTCAAGTGGCCCATTGAACCACTGAATCAGCTCACCATCCATGCCCACCTGGTTTTATAACGGATATTGAGGTTATGAAGTAAGACAAATATACAATGTGGTAACATAATTTAATGTTAATAGCAACAAAGGAGCTTTAACCAAAATAATGCATCAATGCAGCCTCACCACCCAATACAGCCTCACCACCCACCAATACAGCCTCACCACCCACCAATGCAGCCTCACCACCCACCAATGCAGCCTCACCAGCGCACCCCCCCCCCCCTTTGCCTGGCCCCTACTTCCTTCCTCCACAAGAAGAAAAAAGTGTGAGCGGCAGCGGGCGTCAGCCTTTTTGAATGTAAGTTAGGGTGGCCTGGGGGGCAATTGCCACCCTGCCCCCCGGCCCAGCCCTCCACTGCTTCCACCCTTCATATAGCTTCATGTCTGAATCCTAGTTACAATGCCCATAGATCCTACTTCTGGGTGTATTTATTATTCTATATGCTTCTGTCTGTTATTCTCAGAGTGGATTAGAGATGTTGCTCCTTAACCATATAATTGGTTATTTAGATTTACCACTGCTTAGAGATATCTAAGAATAAATTGAAATTTTTTTAAACTTTACGTATTAACTAAATTATATACCACCCTTCCTTTAAGGTTATTATCCAATTAATCGAAACAATAATTTGCTAACTAATCAATTATGAAATTAATCGTTAGTTGCAGCCCTACTCCGGTTTAATGACCAGGCCATTTTTTGCGATACACCACTGCGTTACATTGACTGACAATTACGCGGTCGTGCGACGATGTATCCAAATAAAATTGATTTTCCTTTTTCCCCACAAATAGAGCTTTCTTTTGGTGGTATTCAATCACCTCTGCGTTCTTTTTTTTTTTTGCGGTATAAACAAAAACAAAAAAAAAACACAATTTTGAAAAAAAAAATATTTATTACTTTCTGCTATAAAACATCCAATAAAAAAATCCCAATAAGCGTTTGATTGGTTTGTGCAAAAGTTATCGTGTCTACAAACTATTGGATATTTTTATGGCATTTTAATTTTTATTAGTAATAACGGCAATCAGAGGGCTGCTACATTGCGGCGGACAAATCGGACTCTAAGTGACACGTTTTGGGGACCAGTGACACCAATACTGTGCTGTATTAAGTCAGTGCTAAAAAAATGCACTGTCACTGTATAAATGACACTGGCAGAGAAGGGGTTAACATCAGGGGCGATCTAAGGGTTAAGTGTACTCCTAGGGAGTGCTTTCTAACTGTGTGCGGGATGGACAGACTGGAGGAAGAGAGACATCCGTGTTCCTGGTTAGCAGGAATCATAGATCTCTCTTCCTCTGTGACAGAACAATGGTCTGCCTTGTTTACATAGGCAGACCACGGCTCTGCCTCTCCAGCGAACGATTGAGGGTGGCCGGTGGCCATCACGGCCCCTGAACCCATTGATTGGCTCCCGCTGTGTCCGATCACAGGCCTCCAGAGGAAACAATGTACTGGTTTCGCGCAGCCGGGCCGCCCTGCCGCAGTATATGTATGAGGGCGGTCCGGAAGCATTTAATGCTTACCGCCTTCTGAAAAGTGGTCTACAATGGACAGTTTATAGAAGTGTCAGTCAGACGTTCCTGAGGAGCTACTGCCACCTCCTGACGCCTGATTATTCTTATTTTTATAATTGCCCAACGGCTATTTTAAATTTAAAGTAGAACTATAAGCAAAGCTTTTTTTTTTCATTTAGGGTAGAATAATGGAGGGTTATAATCACAGTATGGTTTCTTTTTGCCATCATTGTCCCATTGCGGAGATTTACCTTCACTTCCTGTCCCATAGGCAAACAGGAAGTGAGAGGAAATCCCTGTAAATTAAGGGAATCCCTTGGGGGACCCCCAGCTCATCAGAACTAGCGTCCCCATTGGAAGATTTCCCCTCTTACTTTTCTGGGGACAACCCAATATTTGGGATTTTCTTTTACTGTCACTATCAATGATAATGGTAAACAGGAAAAATAGAGAAGAGAGGGGGAATCTCCCTAACGGGGACACACATAAAACTCACAGGGTTTCTAATCCCTTTCCACTCTATCTAATACTAAAAAAAAACAAAAAAAAAACCTTTTTGCCTTTAGTTATACTTTAAGTCTCCCAGTGATGCGGCCCATATGATTCCAATGGGCGTTTGGCTTGCAGTTGCATTGCAGCCCCACTGATCTTGATGGGCAAGTGGTGCGGCCTGTCAAACTCTGCAGCAGTGCGTGGTAAAATGGCTGTGGATGCGGGATGTAATTTTGAGATTTCAAGTGGGTGGTAAAACTACAGCTCAGCTGCCTGTTTTTATTACCCCCAGTATGAAAGAGCCCTTAGGCTTGGTTCAACATCTAGGTGTCGGGAAACACAACTGCTCTTTAGCAGATGTGCAGCGTTGCCAATATTCTTGTATTAAACTTTACAAATTTTTTTTTTAACAACTTGCCGACCACGCTACAGCCGAATGACAGCTGCAGCGCGGCCGGCTAGTTCTGGGATGTCGTCATGGCACGCTGTGATCACGCCCACCGCGCTGTGGTCACAGTGTCCGGAGGAGACTGCTGATCACAGATTAAGGTAAAGAGCCAAATCGGTGATCAACTGTGTCCAATCACAGCTGATCACAGATGTAAACAGAGGCTGGTTATCGGCACTCCTTTCATCATGCTGACAGCGTGAGGAGAGGAGAAGAGAGACGATAACCGGCTTCTCTAAAAGGGACATCTACACTGATTATCAGTGCAGTCCCAACAGTGCCCAACAGTGCCTCCTCATCATTGCCACCTACCAGAGTCCATCAGTGCTGCCTACCAGTGCAGCCTCTCCGTGCCCATCAGTGCAGCCTATCAATGCCCATCAGTGCTGCCCATCAGTGCAGCCTATCAGTGTCCATCAGTGCAGCCTATCAGTGCCCGTCAGTGCAGAATATCAGCGTCCATCAGTGCAGCCTATCAGTGCCCATCAGTGCAGAATATCAGCGTCCATCAGTGCAGCCCATCAGTGCAGCCTATCAGCGCCCATTAGTGCAGCCTATCAGCACCCATCAGTGAAGGAGGACAATTAGCTGTTTACAAAATTTTATAACTGCAAATTTTCCTGTCTTTGTTTATTTAGCAAAAAATAAAAACCCAGAGGTGATTAAATAGCACCAAAAGAAAGCTCTATTTGTGTGAAAAAAATGATTGCTTGGATACAGTGCTGCATGACCACGCAATTGTCATGCAAAGTGAAATTGGCCTGGGCAGGAAGGGGTGAAAGTGCCTGATAGGCAAGTGGTTAAATATTTATAAAAAAAAAAGAAAAAAAAAGAAATTTGGAATTGTCCAAAAACAAATAAATCAGTGCCATTAATTCCTAATGGTGCCCCCACACATCTGCAAATGCGCACACATGGGACTGCATGGTGCCACTGTACCATAGTTTGGTGTGGCACGATTTTTAAAATGGTCTGGGGGCTTATTTCTCTGCATTCCCAGCTGGTAGGGCAGCCGTTGAAATGAACAGACTGCCCTACTCTCGACGCGTGGGAACGTGCGTGCGTTAGGTCACACCTGTATAGTATGAAGCTAACCTTATGGTATAGTGCCATCGCTTCGTATGCTACTCCAATCATGTTGGTGTGCTTGGTGCAATTTCTATGCTATATGGTGATATATTGTAGCTATGCCTTTATTGTGCTATGTATAGTCAAAAAGAATAGTTGATGCTTGGAGCAGATCTCCAGTAGAGATTGAGTCAATCACCACTAAGGCCCCTTTCAGCTATCACGTTGCGGGAGCGAGTGCGATTTACATGAGTCTCTGCATGTGATGCATAGGGTAGCCCATTGACTTCAATGTGCGTTTTTTGCCTGACAAAGGGGCCCTACGTGGCTCCAAAACATTGCCCTTGCATGTGCCATGTGACCACAAAATAAAGCTTTGGACTAGTTTGAGGAATCCTTGGCTTGCTGGTGACATTTCTTCATTGTTACCCAAAAGAAGCCCCTGCTCCTTTTTGGGCAACAAGCTTAGTGCAATTTCTAAACACGTTTTGCCACTCCATTTGGAATAATGACACCCAAACGTGCATCGCGCAGTTTGCCACTATTTCGAATCGTGGGCAAAAAAGATAAAAGGTCCCGTTTGAGGAATCTTTTTTTGTGGGCATAAAAGCTTTGGACCTGTTTGAGGAATCCTTGGTGTGCTGGTGACATTTCTTCTCATTGTTGCCCAAAAGAAGCTTCTGCCCTTTTTGGGCGACAAGATTAGTGCAATTTCTAAACACGTTTTGCCACGCCATTACGAATGATGGTACCCTAACGTGCATCGCACAGTTTGCTGCTATTTGGAATCGTGGGCATAAAAGATATAAGGTCCAGTTTGAGGAATCCTTTTGTGGGCAAAAAAGCTTTGGACCTGTTTGAGGAATCCTTGGTGTGCTGGTGACATTTCTTCTCATTGTTACCCAAAAGAAGCTCCTGCTCCTTTTTGGGGCAAAAAGTGTAGCCCAATTTTTAAACACGTGTTTTGGCACGCCATTACGAATAATGGTACCCAAACGTGCATGGCGCAGTTTGCTGCTATTTGGAATCGTGGGCAAAAATAGATAAAAGGTCCCGTTTGAGGAATCCTTTTTTGTGGGCAAAAAAGCTTTGGACCCGTTTGAGGAATCCTTGGTGTGCTGATGACATTTCTTCTCATTTTTGCCCAAAAGAAGCTTCTACCCTTTTTGGGTGACAAGATTAGTGCAATTTCTAAACACGTTTTGCCGCGCCATTACGATTGATGGTATCCTAACGTGCATGGCGCAGTTTGCTGCTATTTGGAATCATGGGCGAAAAAGGTCCCGTTTTGAGGAATCCTTTTTTGCGGGCAAAAAAGCTTTGGACCTGTTTGAGGAATCCTTGGTGTGCTGGTGACATTTCTTCTCATTGTTACCCAAAAGAATCTTCTGCTCCTTTTTGGGTGACAAGTGTAGCGCCATTTTTAAAATCACGGTTTGCCACGCTATTAGGAATAATGGCAACCAAACGTGCATCGCGCAGTTTGCTGCTATTTGAAATCGCGTGCAAAAAAAAATAAAAGGTCCTGTTTTGTGGGCAAAAAAGCTTTGGACTCGTTAGAGGAATCCTTGGCATGCTGGTGACATTTCTTCTCATTGTTGCCCAAAAGAAGCCCAAAAGCTCCTGCACCTTTTTGGGGTAATTTTTAAAATCACGTTTGCCACGCCATTAGGAATAATGGCAACCAAATGTGCATCGCGCAGTTTGCGGCTATTTGGAATCCTGGGCAAAAAAAATAAACAAAACTACAAACAAGAAAAGGAAAACACCAAAAACTGGGGCAGTCCTGATGGAGCACTTGGCTCTGCCATCCCTCTTCCCCTGTGTTTCTTCTCCATGCGGTGTTCCTACTCTCACGTTGTTGCAGTGTGTGTTGTATTGTTATGGTATTGCTGTGCATGCTTGCGTTGTTTTGGTTCTCCCATGCGCTATGTTGACACTATCTACAGTATTCGTCAGTCCTCCTTTCTCTGCGGTTTTGATAAGGGCCTTTGTGCGTAATAGTCCAGATTTTGGGAGGCTCATGGGGGTCTGGGAAGCTTTAATTTGCTGACAAAGGCTCTTTTGCAGGTCAAGGAGATGGCACACTCGTCACTCGGCTCCACCAAATCAGCCTTTGTCATGGCTCCCGTACCCCTTCTGCCAGATGGCTACAAAAATGCTAATTTTCCTCTTCTGTGATTTTTTTTTTTCTTTTTAATTTAATTGATGCGTCTCAGACGAAAACCGCAGAGAGTGCTTGCTTGTAATTAGATTTTGGGACACCTTTGTGGCAGACGAACATGCTGGGGTCCTTTATGTCTGGGTGTGCCCCTAGAGTCAGGATTCAAGACTCTGCTTAAAGAGGAACCCGAGTCTAAATGGTAATCTCTGAGAAGGAGATGTCATGTTCTTTAAATATTATTATTGTCTGTGAATTCATGTCGGTTTCCTGTCTGTGGGAGGGATGAGAATAGAAAGATCAGCAGATTCCTGATACCCATTTTCTAAAGAAGCAGAGTGATTTCAGCCAAATTGATTTAACTGAGAATTGACAGATTTTACTAAAGTAAAAAAAAAAAAAAAAGATACACACTGCATGATAAATATATAAATATATATAAAACAGTATATACATTTATTTTTACTATATATATATATATATATATATACTGTAAAAATATATATACTGTATAATATATATTTTATACAGTATAGATGCTATACTATATATATGTACTGTAAGAATATGTATACTGTATAACACATATATATTATATACATATATATATATATTCCCACCCCCTTATTAGATTGTAAGCTCTTCTGAATAGGGCCCTCTTAATCCTTTTGTATTCTATTGTATTGTACCTGTATTGTCCCCCTTTTATATTGTAAAGTGTTGCGTAAACTGTTGGCGCTATATAAATCCTGCATAATAATTATATATATATATATATTTATTTATTATACAGTGTATGTATATGTATATATTAAGATATATATATATAAATGTATAAATATATATACTGTATAATAAATATACATATTTATTACAGAATATACTATGTGTGTGTACATATATATGTATATGTCTATACTGTATAAAATATATATTATACAGTATATACATTTTTACTGTGTGTGTGTGTATATATATATACTGTAAAAATATACTACATAAATAAATATATATATATATGCCACACCCCGTAAATGTGAAAAATGTGTGCACAGCGTATATGCACTTTTTTTTGTTTAAGGATTTTATTTTATTCATTTTTTTATTTCAAAGGAGCAGAGTGATTTCCATGAAATTGGTTTGATTGAGAATTCATAGTCTTTACTAAAGGGGGGACAAAAAGGTACATATATATATATATACACACACTACACCCTCTAAGTAAATAAAATGTGTGCATGGTGTATATACACTTTTTTCTTTATTTACAGGGTATTTTTTAGAATGCTTTAAAGGAAAAGAATGATTTCAGCTAAACTGATTTGAGTGGAAATTAAAGCTTTCACTAAAGCAGAAAAAAATCACTAGCCTATCTACAGTATCTATCTATCCATCCATCCATCCCTCTATCTCTCTATCTATCCATCTATCCATCTATCCATCTATCCATCTATCCATCTATCCATCCATCCATCCATCCATCCATCCATCCATCCATCCATCCATCCATCTATCTATCTATCTATCTATCTATCTATCTATCTATCGATCTATCTCATATCTATCTATCTATCTATCGATCTATCTCATATCTATCTATCTATCGATCTATCTCATATCTATCTATCTATCGATCTATCTCATGTCTATCTATCTATCGATCTATCTCATATCTATCTATCTATCGATCTATCTCATATCTATCTATCTATCTATCGATCTATCTCATATCTATCTATCTATCTATCGATCTATCTCATATCTATCTATCTATCGATCTATCTCATATCTATCTATCTATCTCATATCTATCTATCGATCTATCTCATATCTATCTATCTATCTATCTATCTATCTACCTATCTATCTATCTATCTATCTATCTATCTATCTATCTATCTATCTATCTATCTATCTATCTATCTATCTATCTATCTATCTATCTATCACATACCCTCAAAAAAAGAAAAAAATGAGAACAGTGTATATGCTCTTTTTTTTTTCTTTATGTAGATAATAAAAATATTACAATAAACAAACAGCTATATGCACAAAAATAAAATAATAAAAATAAAACAAAATAATATATACTATGAAATAAAATGGACCAGTAAGTAGACTTCTAGCATACACACCAAAAATATACTCACCCACTAAAGAAAAGAAAAAAATGTTTGTACAGTTTATAAAAGCTTTTTTCTTTATCCTACAATGTTTTTTTTTTTTCTTCTTTTTTTTTTTTTTTTTTTTGCTGTGGATATGAGATCTATTTGAATTGGTATTTTTTTTTATTTTGTATATAGTTGTGGGTTTTTTTGTGTGTAATTATTTGTTTATAGTTTTTTTTTTGTTTTCTAATTTATCTTTTTTTCCACCATCTGTTTTTTTGCTTTCTGTAAAAGAAGTAAAAGGATGAGGCTAATGAGGGGCCCTTTTTTGGCACAGGAACAAGTCCAGGATTGTTGAAAGGAGCTTCTGTAACCTTCTGGAGCCGTATAAAGCTTATCACACTCTTAAAAACCACGCCTTCCTTGTTGACGCCAATGAGTTTCACCCAGAAGTGGCAAAATTTTTCTGAAATCTGCTTTTTTTTCTGATCTTTTTTTGGACGAGGTTACATTTGGTAAAAAAACCCAATTTACTGGTTGATTTCACAAGGGAATACTGCTGGATCAGTCATAACTTTGGCGAGATTCTGGCTTGGGGGAGCCAATCCACCCATCTCTTATAACTTTTACCAGTTATAAATTCTTAATGAGACTTTCTCATTGTTAAAGCAAAACTAAAAAAAAAAAATATATATATATATATATATACACACAATATATTACCAAAAGTATTGGGACACCTGCCTTTACACGCACATGAACTTTAATGGCATCCCAGTCTTAGTCTGTAGGGTTCAATATTGAGTTGGCCCACCCTTTGCAGCTATAACAGCTTCAACTCTTCTGGGAAGGCTGTCCGCAAGATTTAGGAGTGTGTCCATTGCGGGGGTCAGCAACCTGTAGATCGAGGGCAGGTGACTGGTAGATCGCGGTCTGGGCTTGCGGACCCACCAATCCAGACCATCAAACAGAGTGCAGAGGGACTGCTGGTAAATTTGTAGCTGTAGTAGGGAGCAAGAGCCACATAAGCCGATGCCTCCTCTGTAGTGCCGGCTCCTGTCCCATGCGGAGAGATACCAACCGCACTCCACCTCTTATACCAGCTAACGGTGGTGGCAGCAGAATAAAGAAGAGATCTTCAAGTGAATGTGAAGCAATACACCAAGCATTAGATTATAGGACTGCTTTTACACCGATGTGCTGCAGAATGCCACAAAGGGCTCATTCACAAGTGCAGCAGGCACTGCTGCTCCTCTGAAAAGCAATATGAGTATGTTTGATAGGTGGTGAGGAAGTGATAGGTTGCCTCCTCGCCACCTGAATTAAACTCATGATTGCCGTGCAATGCATGGTAGTGCAGCAATTAGAAGTTTAAATCAGGTGTCAGGAGGCAACACTGGGCCTAGTGATCTTTGACTTCTCCCATGTTGTTCAGGTAGATCTCCACCTCTTTAAGGTTGCCTACCCCGGTCTATGGGAATGTTTCACCATTCTTCCAGAAGCGCATTTGTGAGGTCAGGCACTGATGTTGGACGAGAAGACCTGGCTCGCTGTCTGCACTCTAATTCATCCCAAAGGTGTTCTATCTCATTGAGGTCAGGACTCTGTGCAGGCCAGTCAAGTTCCTCCACCCCAAACTCGCTCATCCATGTCTTTATGGACCTTGCTTTGTGCACTGGTCCAGTTCATTTGGTGGAGGGGGGATTATGGTGTGGGGTTGTTTTTCAGGGGTTAGGCTTGGCCCCTTAGTTCCAGTGAAGGGAACTCTTAAGACGTCAGCATACCAAGACAGTTTGGACAATTTCATGCTCCCAACTTTGTGGGAACAGTTTGGGGATGGCCCCTTCCTGCTCCAACATGACTGCGCACCAGTGCACAAAGCATGGCCCATAAAGACATGGATGAGGGAGTTTGCAGTGGAGGAACTTGACTGGCCTGCACAGAGTCCTGACCTCAACCCGATAGAACACCTTTGGGATGAATTAGAGCGGAGACTGCAAGCCAGGCCTTCTCATCCAACATCAGAGCCTGACTTTACAAATGCTCTTCTGGAAGAATGGTCAAACATTGCCATAGAGTTAAAGACCACCACCCATATCAAAAAATGTCTGCCAACGTCCCCAGTAGCAAATAGGAAAAAAGGTACTCCCCCAGTAAAGAATGGGACTTTAAAGGCAGTACAAAATCAAACCATGGTTTACTATAAAGGCATAACAGTTTTATTACTTGACAAAGTTTAAAATAAAACAGATGTGTACACGCTTAAATGAACAGTGCGGCATCAATGTTACAGAACAAGATGAATTTTACACAAACTGTGAGTAATGTCATAGAGCTGTTATCATCTTGAGCATGCGCCCAACATGTTTCGGGTTAATTGCCCTTCTTCAGGGGCGATCATGAATGCCCAGAATAAGTACTCTGAAAAATATCATAAATGTTAAACTGACATTTGCCATGCACAAAGCTACAAGTAAAGAGAACATCAACGAGGGCTCACTCACCACACATCGAGTTGAGCAGCACGTGCCACATCAAAGGAGCCGCCATCCAATAGGGTAGGAAGGGGGGGGGGGAGTAAAAAAAACGAAATCCGTATGGTAGGCGACTAGGACCCAGGGTATCCCCCACAGAGCAGGAGCCCGACACAGACACCACAAGGACCCCCCAGAGACAGCAAAGCCGCAAAACGGGAGGGCGCCTCAGCAGCAACGGCAGTGATTAGTCATTAGATGACTGCCTAGAATGGGTGGGGGGTGGGGAATATATGTATCTATAAATCATTGTGGTTGTGCTGGCAATGCATTGTGCAAATAATAAAAAATATTATAGCCATAAAAAAAAAAAATCACCACAGGTAATTGTATTGCAATTAGCATCCAGATGTGTAATATGGGGTGCACACAGCCATGATGTGCCTAACCCCCAACGCCTTACCAAATCAGATGTTAGAAAACAGCAGATTCAGGACATACTAATTTGGAATTATATCATTATATGATAATTCCAAGATGTGGGTCATAGGTAGACTAGAATCAGAGAATGGCTTCAGCCGTTGACTCCAGTGAAAAAGTGCATGCATGCCCATAACCCACCAACAAAGGATAAAGGAGGGGGAGAAGCAGAGGCCTTACCGTGACACAAATTCGACCTCCCACAGAAGAGACGGCGGCTAACACAATGTCCGCCATCTCTCTGCTTAAATGGAGCCGAATGGCGCCAATTCATGACGACGCGTCAAATGACGCAATGCATACGCGCGGACAGTGAACTCTGTAAGGGGTTGGGCGGACCAATTTAGGCTAACATCTCGGTGGCTGGGCAACTGAGACGCTGCCTCCAAAGGATCCAAGCAACTTCACTTAGAGCCAGACGTACCTCCCCCAAAATGAGGGGAATAGACATTCTTCCCCTAGGGTCGCAGACCTGTATCGCGCAAGGTCCCAGAACGGGTCCCCCGAGGCCTATCTGCCCGGCGCCACCCCATGAAGGCAACACGGGGGGGGGGGGCGTCATGCAGAGGGACCCCACCGACGCAGGAGGAAGAGTAAGGGGCCCAGGGGAACCCCACGGTCCCCACTTCCCAAATGAACCCAGCCCCCGGCCTCGGGGAGATCGGGGGCATGGGTGCGCCGGGCAGTGAATGCTGACCCCCATTCCCTGCAAGGGACAGAGAGAGGGCATGAAGGCCCCCAGATGGAGGGCCCAGGTCGTCCCACACTTCGCCAACTGAATTGTAAAAAACAAAAAAGAAAAAAAGAGGGAGGGGAAGGGGAACATTGCCATAGACACACTCCTAAACCTTGTGGACAGCCTTCCCAGAAGGGACCTGTCTAATTTCGTTTTGATGCATATTGCACATTTTCTGTTAATCCAATAAACCTCATTTCACTACTAAAATATTACTGTGTCCTTCAGTTATTTGAGAGATCAAAATGAAATTGCTGATCCAAACACCCAAATATTTATAAATGACAATCATGGAAATTGTCAGGGGTTCCTAAACTTTTGCATACAACTGTAGAGCAGTGGTGTCCAAACTGTGGCCCAGGGGCCGGATGTGGCCCTTTGCTTGCCTTTATTCGGCACTTAGGGCACTATTCCTCCCACTGACACCAACAATGGTGCACTATTCCTCCTACTGACACCAACAATGGTGCACTATTCCTCCCACTGATATCAATGATGGGGCAATATTCCTCCCACTGATATCAATGAGGGGGCACTATTGCCCCCACTGACAACAACAATGTTGCACTATTCCTCCTACCGACACCAATGAGGAGGCACTGTTCCTCCCACTGACACCAACAATAGTGCACAATTCCTCCCACTGATCTCAGTGAGGGGGCACTATTCCCCCCACTGACAACAACAAATTTGCAATGTTCCACCTACTGACACCAACAATGAGGCATTATTCCTCCCACTGACACCAATGATGAAGCACTATTCCTCCCACTGACACAAACAATTGTGCACTATTCCTCCCACTGATACCAATGATGGGGCACTATTCCCACTGACACCAACAATGGTGCACTATTCCTCCCACTGATACCAATGATGGGGCACTACTCCTACCATTAATATCAATGATGGGGCACTATTCCCCCACTGACAACAATGTTGCACTATTCCTCCTACTGACACCAATGATGAGGCACTATTCCTCCTACTGACACCAACAATGGTGCACAATTCCCCCCACTGACACCAACAATGGGGCATTATTCCTCCCACTGACACCAATGATGTGGCACTATTCCTTCCTAAATACCAAACATGGACACTATTCCTCCCACTGATGTCGGGACATTTTCTACTCCCACTGGCCACAGTCTGGCCCCCCTAAGGTCTGAACAGCAGTAAACTGGCCATTTGTTTAGATAGTTTGGCGACCCCTGAGTAAGAGAGGCCTTGCTGGATGTTGGCATCAAAAGCACAAGCTCCTGCTCGCTCCTCCCGAGAATACTGCCCCCTACTGCTGAGGCTGTATCCTCCGCCATATTGTGCTTCACTCCATGCCAGGGGCCTCCTCACTACATACCCAGCCACTGACCTTTATATCCCCAAGGAAGAAAAGCGTGTATTTAAACCCCCCCAAAAATTGCATATAGCCAATTGTTAGATGGTGAGACTGTTAATTTTCTTTTCCTATGATTTTTTTCTCTCGTTATTTTCATCTGGTAATTCTGCCTGTAACACACTTCCTGACTTAGGATGGCTACACTCGTTCCTTCACCCTCTCTATGGAGAAGAAGCATAGCCACCCTTGGACAGCAGCATTCTCATCCAGTGGGTAGGCCGTTGTTAGATGGACTAGTAGATGCAGATGGGCTTCACATAAGTGACTTACAAAATTGAAGCTGACCTCCATTTAACTTTTTTATGCAATCACAGAGCTGGTCCCTGGCACTGCAACACAAAAACCCAACCAACTGCTGCCCCCCGCCCCCCAAAAAGACACCCAACCGAAGGGGGCATGCCCCCCCCCGGCAACTTAAGCTTGCTCTGTAGCTGTCTTTTGGCTATAGCGTGGGGCTTCAAGTGGTTAAAGAGTAACTCCACTTTTGTTGAAAAAACAATCCCCTTTAGTTGATCAATGTATGTTGCAAGTGTAGCGCAATCCCCATAGAAGCCACTGGACAGGATGGGCCCTCTGTTCTTTGCTTCATCCTCAATAACTTCAGCCCCTCTGATGCACCAGGTTAAGTGAACAAAGGTTGCAATATCACAGGAATCAGTGAAGGCAATGCCAGGTACACAATAATGATGCTGGGTCAGGACACAGACAGCAAACGAATAAGTGAAAGAAAGTCCTAATATATTGTCATACACTATTATTGGTTATAATAAAGGGTTAAAAGGGGATTAGCAATGGTAATAGTGCAACTCAAAATACAGTAGGATTAATAGCAGTAGGCATAGAAAACGCTATGCACCAGGATCAGCATAACAATAGCAAGATCACTGTGATTGCAATGGATAGTAAAATAGTAGCATTGATTCAGCAGACTATACTGCCAAAGTGCATTAATGGTGACTTTGCTAGGCCTAGGCTGACTTGCGGAGTTACCCTTTAAATGAAAATTAGATGGGGACTAGTAGAATGGCTTTGTAGGGAGGCAGACATTTATTGTCGTCTGCCGGCTATGGTTGGGGCCCATGCGCAGAGTTTGTGCACTTATCAACAGTCTTGATGGATTAGCATGCAGTGTAGTTGCTATTTAGTAAGTATCCTGCTTCCCGTAACTCATTCCCTGCTATCAGTGTGTAAACGGTGGGCAGTAAGTCCTCTCACCAGTCCCTGTGGTGTGGGTGTAGACTCCCGCTGTAGGAAAGGGGCCCCTCACCTCTGCAGAGGTGGCTCCTCTGATTAGAAGTGAAGGAGGGGGGAATGGTAAGACGTTCCAGTCTCCCTGCAGCAAGGGCAAGGTAGATGGGATCGCTGCGGTCCAACCAGCACTGCCCCGTGTCACCTTTCTCAGGCCTCAAGCTCCGTCCCCACCCGTCTGGTCTCCTACAGAGATGCGTGTACAAAGTCTGATGTGTTCACATGGACTCCCACACTGGCAAAAGGAAAATGTCTTTATGGCAGTCCATTAAATGCTATTCCACCACTTCACCTCTGCCTCAGTATCCGCTGGCAACTCTATTGTCAGGGTCCATGAGTCCCATTCTATGGTTGATGTTCTGGACTTGATCCTCATTATTCTGCATACAAGTCCATATACTTTCCTGCCTTAAGCTCTCCCCCTGCTGACTGGAGGGGATAGTGCAACACAACATCAAGCGCAGCAGTATAAAGTGAAAGTAAAACTGTAAAGAGAACAATGTCTCCTTCTCCATGTTTCTGTAGTCCAACACCTGGCTGCACAATGATTTTAACAAACTTTGTTGCTGATTTAATGTAAGAAAGAAGGTATTTCTCATGCCTCTCCAAAGGGGGAAACTATGGGAGATGGGAATTTTCAAGTGTCCAGAAATGATAAGTCAACATAGTAGAAAACATTGAAAATCACATTTTATTTATACAAAATTATTTAAAAGCAGAAGGAGTATACGCTCCATGCAGGATAACATATAATAGACATATACTGCAACCATCTGTGCTTGGATGGATAGTGAAAGGTGTATAGATCAACACGTTCCGCCCAGAGGAAGGGCTTCCTCATGATCCATCTTGTAGTATTTACAGAGCTTATAACTCAAGCTGTGAAAAACAAAGCGTTAGACATATTCTGTAAGAATATGCTGGAAGGCCAGTAGCACATTAGTCAGAGTTGATTTGTATAGTCTAAGATATATGAATAAAAACAAGAAGGCAAAGTGGCCGCCATAAAAAAGTCATCCCCCATGTTGGCGTGAGAACATTCGTTGGATCTAGATCCCATTAATTCAGGGGTCCAGTAAGGGGCTGGTGTGTGTGTATATGTGTGTGTGTATATATATATATATATATATATATATCTCCATACCCTAAAACACCAGGGTCAAGTGGACAAATGGTCTCAGCTATCCAGAAAAAGGTCAGAAAGCGAGCATGAACGCATGCCATGTGGGAAGCTTTAAATGGTGGCCGCAGACCGGCGATTTTGCCTTTTTATTCATATACTGTATCTTAGACTATACAAATCGACTCTGACTAATATGCTAATGGCCTTCCAGCATATTCTTACAGAATATGTCTGATGCTTTGTTTTTCATAGCTTGAGGTATAAGCTCTGTAAATACTACAAGGTGGATCCTGAAGAAGCCCTTGCTCTGGGCGAAACGCTTCAATCCATATACCTTTTGCTATCCATCCAAGAACAGATAGTTGCAGTATATGTCTAGTTAGTATATGTTATCCTGCATGGAGCGTATACTCCTTCTGCTTTTAAATAATTTTGTATAAATAAAATATGTGATTTTCAATGTTTCCTGCTATAATGACTTATTTCTGGACACTTGAAAATCCCCATCTCCCATAGTCTCCCCCTTTGGAGAGGCTTGGGAAATAAATACCTTCCTTCCTACATTAATTTAATTTAGAGGATTGTGCCAAAATCTCTGAACAAGCTCCCCCACCCAATACTCACTTTGTTGCAGATTTCTACCTGCTTCTGTTATGCAGAAAAAAACTGTTTGTACTTTGGATACTGATTCTGAATGGGAGTGACATTATAATTGTTAATCAGCTGATGCACTTGCAGTGTTCTAATGAGGAGAGTGGCAGGGTCTGCATCCTTTTAGAAGTGATTAACCCTTTGGGAGTATCTCATCATTTCTCCTTGAAAATTGAGCTACCCTTTAAGTTTGTTTTTGGTTGTATATGTGTATTCTTCTGCACCCCCAGTGGTGCGGGTTCTCATGTGTCTTGCAAAAAAGTACCAGTGCTGGGATTTTGGCACAGAAGCCCTTCCAACATTTTCTACACTGCTCAATTTTAGGGTCGTGACCATGAAAAAACGTTCTGTGTACTCTTGGGCGTGGTGACCCCCACGTCTTCTTATGTGTATATGTTGGTTTTTGTTTGAATTTCCCATCGAGTTAAAAGTTCCTCTTTACTACTCTATGAGGGTTTCCCAATTAGTGAAGATTTTCCTACGTCTGGGACGGTGAGAGGAGTAATCTTGTGACGTTCACGTAGTCGACTAATTGTTAATATTACAGTGAGGGTAAGTCTTAGTCATAGGTTTCATGTTTGTCAAAAAAAGACGTATTGTCTTCGTCCA
>BLSH010360605.1:748456-762209 GCA_018402905.1 Glandirana rugosa | reverse complement strand
CCTTTCTTTGTGATAAAATAAATTGAAAAAATTGTAAAAAAAGTATAGAGAGTGGGGAAGGGGTTGATAAATGTCATATTTACCAGCCCCTTCCTTTTGCGAATGAATACAGTGAGTGATCGGCACTGATCACCCACTGTATTCATTCATAACTGATGCATAGTAAACTGTGTTCACTATGCTTCAGTTTGTGAATAAACAGGAGCCTCTAGACAGATCGCTTTCTATTCATTTACTTTACAGTGCAGCTCAGGCTGCAGAGAGGAGAAATCATGTCCTCAGTTCTTTTCTCTCTCAAAATGAGATATCAGGACTCTGTTTAGAGCCCTGATATTTCACCAAAGCCCCCCTCCTCCCCTCCAACGTTGTTGTGAAAACATAAATTAAACATTTTTTAAAAAATTGTAAAAAAAATTAAAAAAAAATAATATAAAAGAGAAGCATGGGTTGTTTTTTTTTTTTTGCAGAATTATACTAACCTAGGTGGATGCTGCATCTGTCCATGGCGCCTCTGCACTGAGAACTGAGCGATCGAACACCGCCGATCCCTTGGTTCTGACAGCTCCCCAAGCAAAGTGCTGCTGACTGTCAGTCACAGCTCTCTGCTCTGCCCCCTCCTCGCTCACTGGAGTGCTGGGCTGTGGAGGGGTGGAGCGGCCGACTCAGGCGCTCAGTGGCTCACTGAGAGGCTGAGCCGGGTGTCAATCCAGGGATCTGGTGGATGCAGGGTTTGCTGTCCCGATGACGCGGTGCTTGGACTGACTTCTCTGACGTCAGCAGAGAGCGGACTTCAGCCCGCTCTCTGCTGAAAACGGGTCACAGGAGTGCAAAACAAATCGCACTCCCGTGATCCATAGAAGTACAGCCAAACAAACTTTCCCTGTACTTCTCCTTTAAAAATTGTAAAAAAAAATTGTAAAAAAAAATATTAAATTGTAAAACAAATATTTAAAAAATTGGAGCTCCCCTGCTTTCCCTCTTTTCCCTCCCTCCCCTCCTTTTTTTTCCTCCCCTCCTTTTTTTTCCTCCCCCTATCCGCATTCTTAGTCTGCATTCACACTATGGCGTTCCATTTTGGGGCGGAATCACCTCGATTCTGCCCGCGATTCGGAAATTGACACAAATCATGGGATGCCCTTGCGATCCCCGCTATTTCGAATGGCACCAAATCGTGGCGCGAGTTTGCCGCAATTTCGACCCCGCCGATTCGCTGTAAAAACGTGCAAACAGAATCGCCGGACGCCCAAAAGAAGTTATTGTGTCCTGCGATTCTGTTTGCACGTTAACGCAATTCAGCAGGCAATATCTCGCAGCGATTTGGTGCCATTCAAAATAGCGGGGATCGCAAGGGCATCCCATGATTTGCGGCATTTCTGAATCGTGGCAGAATCGCGGCAATTCCGCCCGCAAAACGGAACGCCATAGTGTGAATGGAGCCCCAATTCCCCAGATTATTGGAAGGATTTTTTATCACAATACAGGATTTATATAGCGACAACCGTTTGCGCAGCGCTTTACAATATTAGGGCAGACAGTACAGTTACAATACTATTCAATACAGGAGGAATCAGAGGGCCCTGCTCGTTAGAGCTTACAATCTAGGAGGAGGGTCAAGTGAAACAAAAGGTAATCACTGTGGGGGATGGACTGATGAGGAAAATGAAAATGTAGTTGTTAGGTGTGGGTAAAATAAGCTTCTCTGAAGAGGAGGGTTTTCAGGGCTCATCTAAAAGCTAATAGAGTAGGAGATACTCTGACAGGTTGGGGTAAGGAGTTCCATAGGATTGGAGAGGCTCTGGAAAAGTCACGGAGGTGAGTAAAGGAAGAGGTGACAAGGGAGCTGGAGAGCAGGAGGTCTTGAGAGGAAAGAAGAGAATGATTAGGTTGCTATTTCGAGACCAGGCTGGTGATGTAGTGGGGGCTAAATTGTGGATGGCTTTGTAGGTTGTTGTGAGTATTTTGAATTTTATTCGTTGGGTGAGCCGGAGCCAGTGGAGGGTTGACAGAGAGGTGTAGCAGACACAGAGCGATTGGTAAGGTGGATGAGTCTGGCAGCAGTATTCATGATGGATTGAAGGGGAGATAGTCTATGTAGAGGGAAGCCAATGAGAATGGAGTTGCAGTAGTCGAGGCGAGAGGTGACAAGGGAGTGAATTAAGAGCTTTGTCGTGTCATTGGTTAGAAAGGGGCCTATTTTTGAGATGTTGTGGAGGTTGAGGCGGCAGGATTTGGACAGTGATTGGATGTGGGGCTTAAGAGTCGGTTCACACTACAGCGATCTGACTTGCGGGGCGACTCATCGTGGCCCCGCACAACACGACTTGCAAACGACTTCTGCAATAGAAGTCAATGCAAGTCGCCTGAAGTCGCCCCAAAAGTAGTACAGGAAACTTTTTCTAAGTCGGAGCGACCTGAGTCGCTCCTATTAGAATGGTTCCATTGCACTGCATGGAGGCGACTTGTCAGGCGACTCAAGTCACGGCAGTGTGAACCGGCTCTAAAGGAGAGTTCAGCATTCAGGGCTATGCCTAGAACCTTGGCATGTGGAGATGGGCTGGTCGTTGTGCCATCGATTATTATGACAGAGAGATCAGGGGAAGGGGCATGTGGTGGGGGGAAAATTACAAGTTTGGTTTTGGATAGATTGAGTTTGAGGAAGTGGTGTGACATCCAGACTGATATTTCTGTTAGTAAATTAGTGATACGCGAGGAGACTGAGGGAGTGAGCTGAGGGGTAGAGAGAGAGATTTGGGTCTCATCAGCATAGAGATGGTATTGGAAGCCATGGGAGGCTATCAGCTGACCCAGGGAGGGGGTATAGATTGAAAGTAGGAGCGACCCAAGAACAGATCCTTGGGGGACCCCAACAGAGAAGGGAAGAGGAGAGGAGGAAGTAGAGTTGTAAGTAACGCTAAAGGTGCGATTTAACAAGTAGGAAGAGAACCATTGAAGAGTACAGTCAGAGACCAAGGGCATGGAGTTTTTGGAGTAGGAGGGGGTGGTCAACCGTATCAAAGGCAGCAGAAAGGTCCAAGAGTAGGAGTACAGAAAAGTGTCCATTGGTTTTGGCTGTTAGTAGATTGTTTGTTAGTTTTAGAAGAGCAGTTTCTGTAGAGTGTTGAGGACGAAATCCAGACTGAAGGGGGTCAAGAAGGCTACTTTCGGCAAGGTGGTTGCTCAGCCAGTTGTAGGCCAGACGTTCAAGGAGTTTGGATAGAAAGGGGAGCAAGGAGATGGGGTGTAGGTTGTTAAAATTGGTTGGGTCCAGTGAAGGCTTTTTAAGTACGGGACTAACTAGTGCATGTTGTAGAGATTTTGGGAAGATGCCAGAAGAGAGGGAGAGATTAAAGATGTGGGTTAAAGAGTGTAGAATAGAGTCAGAGGGTGAACGTGGTATTTGCGAGGGATTAAAAATTGCATAGCAGCAAATAAAAGAAAGAAAATTGGGACTTGTGGAGCGCGTGATGGATGACAAGTAATTTGATGGATATTTAAATTTGGGTTTATTTTTTATTATACGTTGCAATAAATACATACAAAAGATACATAAAATATCACTGAACACAATGAACGACAGACTGTGTCTCATGTTACAGGTTAATATTCAGTACAAGAATTGTATATAATAGGATATCACAAGGTAAATTGCCCCCATCCATCAAAATCAGTTATAGTACACTGGGTAAAGATTTGTTTAACTCTGCATATTCATTGACCTCAAAATCCCTTGGGAATGTCAAAATGTTGTGGTATCAATACCGCATATGAAATATAGGCATCATAATTAGTAGCTCTACGCGTTTCGTCACTTTAGGGGATCCATAAGGTATTGGTCTGTTCCATGGACTTCGGCTGCAATCTGGCCGTGGTTCAATTTTGTTTTCATCACGCTGCCCCCTCCTGTACTTCTCTTCATTCCCCTTTTTTTCACTCTATTTTCAACTCTTTTCACTCTCCCCTTTTTCCCATTTGTATCTCTCCTCTTCTTTGTAGCTCTTCTTACCTAGCTGACACTCACCCTAAGCACCACCACATCAATATATTTTTGATTTTCACAGTGATTTACTTAATACACCTACCCGGTGATGTCTGTGCCCGCCTGGGGCGCTGCCACTGTGGGCCGTTGCGGCTGCACCTCCCCCCACAGCTTCCGACCATGATCCCATGGGCGTCTTTTGACTCCCCGACGCCGTGCCATTTGCCTATGGACCTGGTGAGTATTTCCCTCTCTTCTCCACCTTTGAGGGATGTACGCCTCCATAGCCATGGTAATAATTGCTATTACCAATCTTGTGTTGCAGATACACTAGGCATTTGCTTCTGATGAGCGGCATACAGCCGTGAAATGCGTAGAGCTACTAATTATGATGCCTATGTTTCATATGCAGTATTGATACCACAACATTTTGACATTAACAAGGGATTTTGAGGTCAATGAATATGCAGAGTTAAACAAATCTTTACCCAGTGTACAGGGTGGGCCATTTATATGGATACACCTTAATAAAATGGGAATGGTTGGTGATATTAACTTCCTATTTGTGGCACATTAGTATATGTGAGGGGGGAAACTTTTCAAGATGGGTGGTGACCATGGCGGCCATTTTGAAGTTTGCCATTTTGAATCCAACTTTTGTTTTTTCAATAGGAATAAATAATAATAATAAAAATAAACCCATATTTAAATATCCATCAAATTACTTGTCATCCATCACGCACTCCACATAAAGTCCCAATTTTCTTTCTGTTATTTGCTGCTATGCAATTTTTAATACAATGTTAGGGATGGAAGCTAACCTTACCAGGTTTAGTCTTCATATAAAGTCCCATTTCCCTCTTTCCTCCATTTTTCCCTCCCCTGTTTTTTGAGTATTTGCGAGGGAAAAGGATCCAGAGGGCAGGCAGTTAGTTTGACGTTAGCAAGTAGTTTGGCAACATCGTCGAAAGTGGTGAGGTTGAATGAGGGAAGTAGTGATTGCACCTGTGGGCATGAAGTGTAAAGCATGGAGGGCATCTGAACAGTAGAGATCTCTTTGCAAATTGTTTCAATCTTCTGATTGAAGTGATTGGCGATCTCCTGGGCAGTGAGTGAAGTAGTGGGTGTACCAAGTAGAGAGTTGAAGGTAGACGGGGGACGGGATGATAAGTTGTTAATGAGAGTGATAAAATAGGTCTACTTGACAGTGAGGAGGCTGGAATTGTATTTTTGGAGGGCAAATTTTAACTGGTTGAAATCTATCTCAGATTTAGTCTTGCGCCACAGGCGCTCAAGAGCACTGCTATGTTTTTTCAGACTTCTAGTGTCATCTGTTTGCCAAGATTGAAGGGGTTGAGGACTTAATTTGTGAGTAGTGAGGGGGCAGTGTTGCCAACCTCCCAGTGTTTTTTACTGGCAAAGCATGGGAAATTTACTGACGGAGCACATTTTTTTTACTGACCACCTTAAAAATAACAGAACTCCTATTAAAAACTAAGACAATTGATAGTTAAATACAACGTGGAAACACTGACAATACCCATATCAAGTAATTTGCCTGGTTTATACTTAAAAAGTCAGCACAGTATGACAAATTATCAGACCCTGATATTTATAGACAGTTGCAAAAATCACTGATTTTTACAAACTGTCAGTAAATTTACTGGCGGTTGGCAACACTGCGAGGGGGGCCAGTGTGTCCAGGGAGGCTAAAAGTGAAGAGTTGTAGACAGAAGTGGCTAGGTCGGTGCAGGACAGTGGTGCGATTTTGTCATAGAGGTGATCAGTAGCAGAGAAGAGAAGAGAAGGGTTGAGATTGAGCAGGTTTCTATGAGTAGCTGTTGGGTGGAGGAGAGGGAGAGAGTGAAACTAATATGGTAGTGATCAGAGAGGGAATGGATAGCTGGAGAGGTTGCATGGAGTGCAAAGGTGGGAGAAAATCAGGTAAAGGGTATTGCCTTCAGAGTGAGTAGTAACATGTACATTGTGCTGCCTGGGTCCTAGAATGAAATGCTGCCCCCCCCACCTCCCCCCCACCCCCTAAAAAAAATCACGCCCACCAAAAAGCCCCCTACATGCATTATTTTATATCATGAGAATTAAAATTAAATTCATCAGGAAGTCAGATTTACATGCAGCAGCACCTTGTCTATATGCAAAATTATATGATATTCCATTATGTTCAATACCATGGGGCGGTATATGGACAGGCTAGGGTAGTATATAGACAGGCTGGGGTAGTATATGGACAGGCTAGGGTAGTATATGGACAGGCTAGGGTAGTATATGGCCAGGCTAGGGTAGTATATGGCCAGGCTAGGGTAGTATATGGCCAGGCTAGGGTAGTATATGGCCAGGCTAGGGTAGTATATGGCCAGGCTAGGTTAGTATATAGACAGGGTAAGGTAGTATAGGGGCAGGCTAGGGTAGTATATAGACAGGTTGGTATAGTATATAGATAGGTTAGGGTAACATAGGGGCAGGCGAAGCGGCCTGGGGAGGCAGTTGTCTGACACAAAACTTGGTTGTCAATTTGCTGGGTAAATAGAAGAGAAGGAGAGACGGCCGTGGTTACAATTTGCTGCCCCCCTCAAATTGCTGCCTGGGTCCAATGGACCCACTGGGACCCATGGCAGGGCCGGCCCTGCATGTATCCATTGCTTCAGGTTAAAGGAGGAGGTTAGACTGAGAAGTTTAGAAGTAGCAGGAGTATTGGTATTAGTAGGGGTGTTGAAGTCCCCGAGAATGATAGTGGGGATTTCCAAAGAAAGAAAGAAGGGTAGCTAGGCAGAGAAGTCCTCAAGAAAGGTTGATACCAGTCCAGGGGGCAGGTAGATCACAGCTACCCATAGAGAAACTGGGCAGTAAAGAAGAATGCAGTTTGCTGAGAGAGACAGAGAGGGGGGTGGGTGAAGTACCAGAAAGGTGCTATGTGGGGCTAGAAGGATTCCAACACTCCCTCCCTTGCGTTCACTGGGTCTGGGGGAGTGAGTCCAGAGAAGACCACCATGGGATAGGGCAGCAGAAGATGCAGTGTCGGATTCGTGAAGTCAGGTTTCAGTAATGGCGATTAGATTGAATGAGTTAGCGATAAAAAGATCATGGAGAAAGGTCAGTTTGTTACAGACCGAGCGGGCATTCCAAAGTGCGCAAGCAAAAGGGAGTCGGATTTGGAAAGAAGAGAAATGGGAATTAGATTGTGTGCATTGCGGCTGCAATCAGAGGGTGCAGGGTAATGGGTGCATTGAGTATAGTTAAGTAATGGAGGCCCAGGGGTTTGGGGATATATCTCCAGAGGTTAGGAGAAGCAGACGGGAGGTAATGTGGGCGTGCGATTTATATGAAGGTATTTGCCCCAGTGTCTTGGAGTATTTTTGTGTGTGTGGATGACAGTCGCAAAGGGGGTCATAAAACTGTAGTGTAATGGATAAGAGCCCGTTCACACAGGGACAACTTGCACTCCGACTTAAGTCGCCTCAAGTCGCTTGACATTTGAAATCCCATTGAAATGAATGGGAGCCGTCTTCGGCTGTATTCACACAGGGGTGACCCGACTTCAGTGCAAGGCGATTTCAGCGCGACTTCAGGGCAACTTCAGCGTGACTTCAGGTAACTTAAAACACAACTTATGCCACGCGACTTTGCCTGTGGCCAATCAGAGAAGGGAAGGATGGGGATGCCCCAAATAAATTCTATTCTTTAACACTACAAAGTCGCTTGTATTTAGATGGGGATCCGACTTGGAGGCGACTTCTGTTCAATTCTATGGGCACAAGTCGGATAGAAGTCGTCTCCAAGTAGTACAGGAACCTTTTCTGAAGTCACCTTGAAGTCGGAGCGACTTTAGTAGTGTATATTAAGATGGCTCCCATTCACTTCAATGGGATTTCAGATGTCAAGCGACTGGAGACAACTCAAGTCGGATCACAAGTCGTCCCTGAGTGAATGGGCACTTAATGTACACTACTGAAGTTGTAGCAACTTCAGAAAAGGTTCCTGTACTACTTCTAGGCGACTTCTATCCGACTTGTGCCCATAGAATTGAGAAGAAGTCGCCTCCAAGTCGGATCCCCCATCAAGAAGGAAGCGACTTTACAGTGAAAAGAATAGAATTTATCTTTAGGCAACCCCCTCCCTCCCTTCTCTGATTGGCCACAAATAAAGTCGCCTGGCATAAGTCTGGTCGCAAAGTCGCCTGAAGTCGCTCTGAAAGTCACACTGAAATCGCCTAGCAAAGTCGCGCTGAAGTCGGGTCGCCATTGTGTGAATGCAGACTAAGGAAACCAATATCTAAATTTAAGCTGTTATTTTTTTGCGTCAAAAAGAAGCATCTAAGAAGGTCTCAAATTCGGATATTGGTTTCCTTCCCCATTACCCTACAGTTTTATGACCCCCTCTGTGACTGTCAGCCCCCCAGTCTATAGCTCTCCCTCTCTTATCTCAGTGACCCTGCTGCTAGCTTTATTACCATCACCAGATACATTGGGTTGTGTGTGTTGGTTTTTCCTTTTTTTTTTTTCCTTTCCCTCAGAGATTTTTTTTAACATTCTGATAAAACTCTTGTGAATCAGTACTGCTTGGACCTTGAAGGAGAGACACCCCTAAAGCTTGTCCTGAAAAATTGTATGTTAGTGCAAATAAAAAAAAGTATCATGGACAGCACTCAATGTCGCAATTGCACTAATATGGCTGCAATCACCTTAACCAGGAGATGCTTTAAGTTATACTGAAGGGAATGGGGCTGGGTGCATTCCAATTAGCAGTCAGGAGGTAATAAAAATGGCTGGCTGAACATAGCAAATTTGACACACACAGCAACAAGGGCACTAGAGATAACGGGCCATCATTTTTGGGTGAGGAGAAAATAAACATTGCAATGTGGACAGGTCTACAGATGCTTAAGCAAAAATAACATACCATTATTAACATAGGTGTGCGCAGGGGTGTGTGCCAGGTGTGCCTGGGCACACCCTAATCACTATGTGCAGTGCTCCCACCTGCCTTGCCCCCCCCTCCACCCTGCAGTGCTGCGGGCTTCCCTCCTTCCTCTCCCCCGGAGGATGCTTCAGAATGGAGAGCGGGAGAAGGGGCTAGAAAATATGTAATTTACCAGCCCCTTCCTTTTCTAAATGAGCACACTTGCTCACTGTGTCCATT
Source organism: Glandirana rugosa (assembly GCA_018402905.1). Taxonomy (NCBI): domain Eukaryota; kingdom Metazoa; phylum Chordata; class Amphibia; order Anura; family Ranidae; genus Glandirana; species Glandirana rugosa. The sequence continues at coordinate 753,076 of BLSH010360605.1, read as the reverse complement.
CTTAACTGAAGCATAGTAAAGTATGTGTTTACTATGCTTCAGTTTGTGAATGAACAGGAAGCCACTCAGTACAGACCAATTCACTGCCCCGTGCAGCTGAGGCTGCAGAGAAAGGCACATGGGTTTGAGCTTTGGGATGCACATTCTAAGGCCCCATTCACACCTGAGTGTTTTGTAGCTTGAAGCCTGAAGCTACAAAACGCTGGAGGTGAAAAAAATCAATGATTCTCTATGGAGATGGTTCACATCTCCACTGCAAAACACCTGAAGCCAAAAGCCTGAAACCGCCTGAAGCTCAAACAAGTTCTGGAAGTATTTTTGTAGCTTGATTTGGGCGTTTTTCTACTTTTTACATTGGTGACCTTTTGACCTGTACAAAATTGCAGTAAAAATCGTGGCCAAATCGCAGCAAAAATCGTGGCCAAATTGCAGCACAAATCGTGGTAAAAATCGCAGCAAAAATGCGGTAAAAAAGCGCGTATTTCTGCCTGAAAACGCTATGCCCAGGTGTGAATGCAGCCTAAGGCTCGAGTCACATCAATGCATGTTGCTTTTCAGCGTTTCTTCACTGTTTTTTGCTGTGCTTTCTGCACTTTTTTTACCACGTTTTTTACCACCTTTTTGCATTTTGCGTTTTTTTTTATTTTTTTTTTTATATTTTTTGGAAAATCTTGTTGCTATGCAGATTTAAACCGCGAAACGCGATAAAAACGCATTAAAAAAGCAGCACTTGCACTTTTCATGCTTGCCCATTGAAGTCTATTACATGCAAAACGCTGCTTTTTGCATGAAAAAAAGTCCCCGACCCTTTCCAAAAATGCAGAGGCACAAAAAAAGCATTGATGTGAATGCGTTCCATAGGAACCCATGTTACAAAAAAATTCCCTGCATTTCTGCAAACTGCAAAATGCATCAAAAAATGCCCTAGTGTGAATGGAGCCTAATGCAATACACTGCGCACACTTATGATTATTAAGCAAAAGTAGTCAGCAGTGTTTTCAGTTTTTGGGTGGAGTTATCAGCACGACAGACATGCCTGTGGAGGATTATTGGTTTATCACTAAATATTTAGTCTAGGTTCACACCTATGCGTTTTTCAGTTTGCAGAAACGCAGTACAGTCCATTTAGCTTGGTTTTCTATGGATGTAGTTCACATCTGTGCGTTTGCGGCGAGACTTATTTTCTCACTGCAGTTTGCGTTTTGAATGCAATAGACTTCAATGGAGCTGCACCAGAAACACAAGTGTTGGTTTTTTATGTGATTTTGCAGCAATTTTGTAACCTTTTGCCTAGCAACAAATCCCCCCCCCCCCCCCACAAAAAAAAATGCAAAACACATATTGCAGCAAAATTGCGGTGAGAAACCTGGTAAAATCTACATTTTTTTTTTACTGCGTTTCTACCCTAGGTTCACACACATGCGTTTTTACTGCGTTTTCCAGTTTGCAGAAATGCTCTACAGTCCATTTAACATGGTTTCTTATGTAGTTCACATCTGTGAGCTTTGTGGCGGGACTTTATTTCTCACTGCAGTTTGCGTTTTGCATGCAATAGGCTTCAATGAAGTTTAAACGCAAGTGTTGTTTTTTTATGCGTTTTTACAGCGATTTTGCTTTTTTAAATCTGCCTAGCAACAACCCCCCCCCCCCAAAAAAAAACACAAAACGCAAATTGCAGCAAAATTGCGGTGAAAACCTGGTAGAATCTGCTTTTACCGCGTTTCTACCAAAGGTTCACACCTATGCATTTTTACCACGTTTTGCAGTTTGCAGAAACACACTACAGTCCATTTAACTTGGTATCCTATGTAGTTCACATCTGTGCGTTTTGTGGTGTCTTTTTTTTTATTAAAGAGTCTGGGACTTTTTTTTTATCACTGCAGTTTGCGTTTTGCATGCAATAGACTTCAATGGAGCTGCAGCAGAAATGCAAGTGGTTTTTTTATGCGTTTACTGCGATTTTGCAGCGATTTGCAATTTTAAATCTGTCCAGCAACAAATACCTTACCCTAGTTTCACACCTATGCGGCTGCGCTTTCTACGTTTTTACCACGTTTTTTACAGCGATTTGCATCTTTTTTTGGGTGGGGGAATTGTTGCTGGGCAGATTTAAAAACGCAAAACCATGGTAAAATTGCATTAAAAAAATCTTGCGTTTGTGGTGCAGCTCCATTGAAGTCTATTGCATGCAAAATGCAAACTGCAGTGAGAAAAAAGTCCCTGACCCTTTCCAAAAAACTCAACGCTGCAAAACGCATAGAAGCGAACTACATCCATAGGAAACCATGTTAAAAGGACTGTAGTGCGTTTCTGCAATCTGCAAAAAGCGCTAAAAAATAGAACGCATAGACTTAATCTCAGGATAATATTTGAATATATCGATGAACTGTAAAGATTCCTGCTTTTGTTGTAGAGAGAGTTAGGCTCGATTCACATCAATGCATGTTGCTTTTCAGCGTTTCTACACTGTTTTTTGCTGTGCTTTCCGAGGTTTTACCGCATTTTGCCGCGTTTTTACCGCGTTTTTGCCGTGTTTTGCATTTTTTTTTTAAATTTTTTTATAAATTTTTTTTTTTTTGGAAAATCTTGTTGCTAGGCAGATTTAAATCACAAAACGCAGCAAAAACTAGGTAAAAAAGCAGCACTTGCGTTTTTCATGCTTGCCCATTGAAGTCTATTACATGCAAAACGCTGCTTTTTGCATGAAAAAAGGTCCCCGACCCTTTCCAAAAACGCTGAGGCACAAAAAAGCATTGATGTGAATGCGTTCCATAGGAACCCATGTTAAAAAAATTCCCTGCATTTCTGCAAACTGCAAAATGCATCAAAAAACGCACTTAAAGCGGATCCTATACAGAGATCTAAGACGCCACCGCTTGCTCCTGATCAATATCTGCTCAGGCTGATTGATCAGTAGCAGAGCCTCCTGCTCTCCGATCGGCGCACAATCCACCCCTTATGGGACAAGGCTGACAGATGGCTCGGATGCACGCTATTCTTCTCCTTTCTCAGGGATCAATATAAGAGAAATGCGTTTCACCTGCTAAGAGATAATCGGCAGTGAAAATGGTAATGGGATTACCAGGACACGCTTCGCAGGGACGCATAGAGAGTGCAATAAAATAAGGTAAATAACCTCCAGCTGGGTGTGGACGGCCCATCAGGCTGCTGTGCAGATCTTCCTTATTCTGGTGTGCAGATTCTTTCCTTGTTCCTTATCTAACTGATAAATACAAAGATGCTACCCATTAGACATGTGCACTGCCGAAAAATTTGTTCGTGTTTGTTTCATTCGTTTTTGTCTTTTTTTTGTTTTTCGGGTCATTCGTTATGATCGCAATTCATACATTTGTAAATTTGAGAATTCGAAAGTCCGAAAATTCGAAATAAAAATAAGTATTGGGATCTCCTTTCAAATTTGGCTGTTAGTGAAAGCTATGAATACGAATTTATCCAACGTTACGAATTATCCGAAATAAATGCCGTATCAAAACGAATGGAACGGAACAAATTAATAATAATAATAACAAAAAGTTTTATTACTATTGTTATTAATTTGTTCCGTTCCATTCGTTTTGTTACGGCATTTGTTATTTCGGATAATTCGTAACTTCAGATAAATTCGTATTCGTTGTGTTCACTAACAGCCAAATTTGAAAAGAGATTCCAATACCTATAATTTATTAGCTAGTAATAGCGAAGTTATTGGTTATTTCAGATTTTTGGATTTTCAAATTTCCGAATTTTTGAATTTACAAATTTGTCGAAATTCATTAAAAAAAAACAAATTCAGAAGGAAACCAATTGCACAAGTCTAAAAGTGAGATCCAAGCACAAAAAGTTTTGTTTAAAGCAGAACTAAAACGCTTTCAATCAACATGAACTACTTTAAATGGTTGCCAACCAGCTGCTATAGTTGTACTGCGGCAGGTCGGTTCCCCTGTCGTACGTCGGGAGCGCATACGGAATTCGCTCATGCTGCCAGTGGTGCCCGCTGTGCATTTCGCGAGCGTGCCCACGGGTCGGATGGACTCTATGTCCGCCGGTGTCAGGGTTCTGCAGCTAGGCAGACCAGACACGCAACTACAGAAGGAAACTGAGACCAAAGTATATTACTTAACTGGTTCCCGACCGCGCGCCGTGTTTTCACGGCGGCAGTCGGGGAGCCCTGCGCGAATCGCCGTAAATAAGCGGCGATTCGCATTTGGCCACCAGGGGGCGCGAGCGCTCCCGCCGCACTCCTGAGGAGTGTGCCCGCGGCTCGGGCGGACCCGATGTCCGCCGGCGAGCAGCGATGAGCGGCTACAGGGCAAAGAACGGGGAACCGCCGATGTAAACACGGCGGTTCCCCGCCCTGTCAGTGGGGCATGAGAGATCTACTGATCCCTGTCACTGGGATCAGTTAGATCTCTCATGCCCATGTTGGCCCAACCCCCCCACAGTAAGAACACACCCAGGGAACACACTTAACCCCTAGCTTTCCCCCCCCCAGGTTAACCCCTTCACTGCCAATGACATTTATACAGTAATCAGTGGACATTTAAATTTCTGATCGCTGAATAAATGTCATTGGTCCCAAAAAAGTCGGGGGACCACCGGTTTACGCTTAGCGGCGAATAA
>BLSH010360605.1:731464-745711 GCA_018402905.1 Glandirana rugosa | reverse complement strand
CCTGTGTCATATGTCGAGTCGTAGTGTCCTGTGTCATATGTCGAGTCGTGCTGAGCTGTATACTGTGTCCTGTGATGCTGAGCTGTATACTGTGTCCTGTGATGCTGAGCTGTATACTGTATCCTGTGATGCTGAGCTGTATACTGTGCCATGTGATGCTGAGCTGTATACTGTGCCATGTGATGCTGAGCTGTATACTGTGCCCTGTGATGCTGAGCTGTATACTGTGCCCTGTGATGCTGAGCTGTATACTGTGTCCTGTGATGCTGAGCTGTATACTGTGCCCTGTGATGCTGAGCTGTATACTGTGTCCTGTGATGTTGAGCTGTATACTGTGTCCTGTGATGCTGAGCTGTGTACTCCTGACACAATATGTGGAATACAGGGGACCGAGTGGGTGGATTATATAAGGGGTGGGGCTTATTAGAAGTAGGAGTGGTCAAAGCAGCAGGGCGGGGGCTGGCGCCCCCCTATCCTAAAACTTCACCGGCCGCCACTGATTAACAGTGCACAGTAATAAACAAACACAGCAAACATTGAACATAAACAAAACCCCGGCAAACAAAAACCAAAACCTGACAAAAGCACTAAACACCAACACTGCAGACGAATGCTAACTCTGGACAAAGGTACAGGGTATACAGGGAATCAAACTGGATACAAGGCAGGGAGAAAGCCCAAGGCATAGGACAAGAGCAAGGCAGAGAGGTACAGGCTGAAGCAGGATCTCTGGCAACAGTAATGTGAACTGAATCGTGACTCCCCGAGGGAAGAGGGAAATGGCCTTAAATAGCCACACCGGGTGTGGCTGACTCCCACAGCCTGGTGGCTCTTGGGAGACCCCTGCTGGTGGACACTGGAGCTGCAGCAAACAGCCCAGAGCATCACAGTGCCACCAGTACATAAACTCAATCCTGACAGCCGACGGCACGCGATCGCCTGTTAGAGGCAGAATGGGGATCTGGCGATGTAAATATGGCGGATCCCCGTTCTGTCGGGACATGTCACAGATCTACTGTTCCCTGTAATTGGGAACAGTTAGATCTGTCATACCCCGGCCAGCCCAGCCCCCACATGGTTAGAACACAGTGAGGGAACACAGTTAACCCCTTGATCGCCCCCCTAGAGTTTAACCCCTTCCCTGCCAGTGACAGTTATACAGTAATCAGTGGCTATTTGTAGCTCTGATCGCTGTATAAATGTCATTGGTCCCAAAAAAGTGTCCAATCTGTCCGCCACAATGTTGCAGTCCCGCTAAAAATTGCAGATCAACGATATTTCTAGTAAAAAAAAAATAATAAAAATGCCATAAATCTATTTGTCAGGGCTGGGCTCAGCTCTCCTTTCTCAGAGCAAGCTGCTCAGCTGAGGGTTAATTGCCAGTCTCCTCTTCCACTCCGTCTCACCTGATGACCATATTAACCTTGTTAAGCCAGCTCTGCTGCTATATAAACTGCCTGGACAGATCGCAGATGCCTTCGTCTTGGTCATCTCTGGAGAAATCTCTGCTGTGTTTTCCTGTGAAAGACTTTGCCTGTTTGATGCTCCCTTCTGGTTCCTGGATTCAAGACCCTGCTCAGCTGACTCTCCTCCTGGCTCCTGACCCTGCATGCTGTTTTACCTCGCTGATCTCTGCACTCCTGTTTCACTGGCTTGCTCTAACTATCCGCTCTGGTTACCGAACCCTGGCTATGTTTTGACCATATTTACTAAAAGTGTGATTTTACTGCACTTCTGTCTTGGTCTGATTTATGGTTCCTGACACTATTCCCATAGTTTGTAGACACGATAACTTTCGCGCAACCCAATCAATATACGCCTATTGTGATTTTTTTTTTTTACCAAAAATATGTAGAAGAATATATATTTTAAACTAAACTGATGAATAATTTTTTTTTTATTGTTTTTTTTGGATATGTATTATAGCAAAAAGTAAAAAAAAAGTTTTTTTTTTTTTTTCAAAATTGTCGCTCTTATCGCTCACTGCGATATGCAAACTGATCTGGGGGTGTCATTAACTTTCTATTGACACCCGCAAAGGTTTGCATAGGGCAGTGTGAACTGCCTGCTGGTTCCCACATCGCGCTAGTGTGTAAACTTTTTACATTTCTGCAGTTCCTTCCTGGTTTCTGGCCTAGTCCAAAATTATGTCATACATCCCAAGAGTCTTCATGGGAGGAAGGGCTTTCTCAGCTAAGCACCCCCTCCTGCCTACATGCCTGGGCTAAGGGCAGATGGATTCAAGGAAGTAAATGCTACATGAATCATCTTCCCTTACTCAGGGCTAGAAATACTGGCTCAGTACTCCTCTCAAGAGCCCTCAGCCCTGTTGCAAGCAGTGGACTGGCTCTTGGAAGGAGTTATGCAAATATCAGTCTGGAGGAGTGGGAGTTCCTAACAGGGCCAAATCTAGCCTGTCTGATGTGGGGGCCTGGTGGGGGGTACAACTGAAATCTGGGGGGGGGGGCCCACAACCCACCCCAGCAGCCCCCTAGATCCAGCCATGGTTCCTAAGCAGGCTGCATTTGCGTAAAGACTTCCCACATAGGATGCTAAGCCTCAATGATTGAAGGAACTGAAGTCCAATGAATGAAAGCGGTGAGCCAGGGACAGTCAAGTGGGAAGGAAAGAGCTAGATGACGCTGGATGTCCTCCAAATGAGGTGGGCTCTGAATTGCTGCAGCTTCAAATGCACAATGTGAGAAGCTCACAGTGTGCAGTGAAATCAGAGTAAGTCATTTTAGTGCAGAAGAGGTGCGATTTCATGAACCTGCTTTGTGGCACCAGACCACCACCTGTATCGTCTTAGGCCAAGGAGAGCAGTGGGGCTAGGAGAGTCACTTGTTCCTCAAGAGTTTACCCAACAAAGCGGTCATGTGACCACTACTTACTACTGACGCTTGGGGAGTCTGCCATGGGACCAACATGTCCTCTGCCATGAATTCCAGACGCCATTTTGGGAGAGCCTGTGTCTAATTGGGCACAGAGTTCTCCTCAGATTTGGATGGCCATCTTGGATGCTGGGGGGATATATATATATATATATATATATATATAGCCCCCACCAATGTCATAAGAGGGGGCACAGTGTGGGAAGTAGATGACAGAACGTTGCAGGTTAGGGATTGGCTAGGCCTTAAGGTAGGGACAGGATCATTCAGGCTCCGGACAGCTGGGCCCGCTGGAGCACTGAAGGTCACGCTGATGCTGCACAGCGGCAGAATTAGGACAGCGCCCTCCACTGTAATAACCCCACCACAGGAATTCCTGTTGGAGCAACGCTTAAGGAAGCACTCTTCTTGGAACTGCCTGTATGAAAGGCCTGCATTCTTACAGCGTACTGTTCGCTGTTTCTATAGGTTCCAAAAGGAAGTACTGGAGAAGACTTTGTGGTCTAGTTATGAAAGTTCTGACTGTATTTTTATTAATGTGTTGATTTTCAATGATGGTCAGCTCAATCTAAGTGGTATTTATCCTGAAATCCATCAATCAGAATCATACCACATTATGACCACTAGATGGAGCATTTTATTTTTTTTTTTTTAAATTGGCCCTGGAAACCTTTAGTTATAATGTGTTAGTGGGCGCAGCATATCAGCACATTATGGCAGACTTACCTGGAAAGGGTTCCCTGCCAGTGCTAGGCTGTTGGTCACAGGTGCTGCAATCTTCTCCTGGTCTTTTTTTGGGGGGGTTCCGACCCTTCGGCTGCTTGGTCGCCCGGACCCCAATGATGTTACTCCAGGACGGGGGTCACCTTCTCATGGCACACGGCACGTAAATGTATACTGAGCTGCACATGCTCGGTGTACACAGACGTCAACAACGCCAAAGGGCATGGAGAAGGGTTTGACAGAATAGACCAGTGGTTCTCAACTCCAGTCCTCGGGACCCACCAACAGGCCAGATTTTAAGTATTACCTTGGGGAGACGCAGACTAGAACACTGCAATCACTGAGCAGCAAATTATTTCACCTGTGATGTATTTCAGCTATCCTGCAAACCTGGCCTGTTAGTGGGTCCCGAGAACAGGAGTTGAGAACCACTGGAATAGACCAATAGGGTCTCTTTGCTCAAAAAAAATCCTACCTGTCCGCGTTTTTTGTATTTTTGAGGTTTAATTCCGCTTTAGGTCAGATGCGGTCAGAATTCGTGACAACTGGACGAATGCTTTGTGACGTTTTATTTTATACAAATACCTACATTTATGTTGTAACTGCTGATTACTCTTCTATAAAGAAAATGCTAGAAGCAAATAATTGTATTGCCTGTTCTCTTTAACCCATCGCCATACGGTAAGCACCCACTACCGGTGTGTGGGGACGGTAAATTGCATCTTTTGAATACGCTCTATGCTTTACATTGCTGCATGCCATCTATGCCTATGTTTTATTCCGCTTTACGCAAGCTATCTGGACTTGGATATCTCTACTGTCTGTAGTTATAAAAAATAAAAATAAATAATTTCTAAAAATGTAATTAAAAGAAAATGTAATAAAAGATTATATTTATTAAAATAAATAATAGTTTAAATAAATAATTGAATACAATTATATTTAAATAAGTAGATTAAATAATAAATAATTAAATGATAAACTGATTACATTTAAAAAAAAAATCAATAATAAAAAATAAAAATTCATCAGAAAAAAATCTAATCTGATCAAATAAAAAATTAACTTAACCACTTCAATACTGAGCACTCCCCCCCCCCCCCTTCCTGTCTCATTTTGAATGACAATTGCGCGGTCATGCAACACTGCACCCAAATTAATTTTTTTTTTTTGCATTTTTTCCCCACAAATAGAGCTTTCTTTTAGTGATATTTGATCCCCTCTGGGGTTTTTATTTTTTGCGCTGCAAATAACAAAGAGAACATTTAAAAAAAAAAAAAAAAAGTTTTTCTTTGTTACAAAACTTTGTAAATAAGTGTTCGGCTGCACTGATGAGGCAGTACTGATTGGCACTGATGAGGTGTAACTGGTGATGAGACATTTATATGCAGCAGTGATGGGCACTGGTAGGCGGAACTGATAAGCAGCACTGACGGGCACTGATAGGTTTCACTGATATGCAGCACTGATAGGCACTCATAGGTGGCACTGATGGGTGGCACTGGCAGGGATCACTGATGGGCACAGAGTGCCATCCCTAATGGGCAGTGATTGCCTTGTTGGTTTCTAGTGGGCTTACCTGGTGGTCATCCTTGCTGCCATGGGCAGGCATCCTTGATGGCCATGGATGGGCATCTCTGGTGGTTCTGGTGTGGCATCTTATACACAATTGGCACTCCTCTACTTATACATCGGCTTTTCCTTTTTACACCGTGATTAGCTGTGATTGGACGCAGCCGATCACGTGGTAAAGAACCTCCGTCAGAGTCTCTTTACCAAGATCGGAGATGCGGTGTGTCAGAGTGACACACCACAGCACCAATCGCCACGCTGCGCTCCCCCGTCATATGACATACAGTCAGGATAACGGAACCACCGCCCGGCCGTCAATCTGCTATAAACTGGGCGGGAAGTGGTTAAAGAAATGAAACAATTTACAGTAGAATTATAGGCAAAACTTTTTTTTTTTCATTTTGGATAGAGCAAGGGATGGTAACCACTGTGAGATTTTTTTTTCACCATCAGTGTCCCATTGGGGAGATTTCCCTTCACTTCCTGTACCATAGCCAAACAGGAATTGAGAGGAGATCCCTGCATAATAAGGGAATTCCTTGGGACCCCCCCCACTATTTGAAAGATTTCCCCTCTATTTCTTTTCTGGAGACCACCCAAAAATGTATTTTACTTTCACTTTCGATGATAGTGGTAAACAGGACAAATGTAGAGGGGGAATCTTCCTAATGGGGGCACAGATGGCAATAAAAACTAACAAAACATGGCTTGAAATGCTTTAATCGATGTGCAATTTCCCTTTGTGTTACCTTCTTTTGACACCAAAATCCCGTTTGTCTCTTAATAAACGTCATCAACCCCTTCACGCCGACCGCACGCAATTATGCGTTCATGGCTTGAAGGGGTCATACCGGGGTGATGGGTGCAGCAGCAGGCATCACCCCAGTACTGTTTTTCAGAGCCAGCGGTTGGCTTTTTAGTGATAACAACCGATGCAGCTGAAAGCTGCTCAGTAGTTATCCTAAAGGAGCGGGAGAGGTACCCCCCCCCCCACGTCCCGCCGCCTTCCGGCTATCCCTGCAGCCTTCCACCCCTCCCCCCGAGCCATCCGATTCGGCTTCGATCGGGTCTCCGATGTAAAATCCCGGAAGCGATGTCACATTGTCACTTTAGGTTTACTCAGCTGCCAATGGCACCAATTAAAAAAAAAAAGATAGTATTCAGAAACGCAGATTTTAGCGATTTGAATACTTTTGCGCCAAGGAGGGATTTGGAGTCTCTCCATAAAGAGGACCTGTCGCCACCTTTTACTGTCAAAAGGGATGTTTACATTCCTTGTGACAGCAATAAAAGTGATCGGATTTTTTTTTTTTTAAGGGACAATGTTAAAAAAAAAAAAAAAAATTAATAAATGATAAGGAAAAAAAAACATTTTTAAAGTGCCCCATTCCTGCGTGCTTGCGCAGCAAAGAAAACGCATATGCAAGTCGCGCCTGCATAGGAAAAAGCGATCGTCAGAGTGAGAACAATAATTCTAGCAAAAGAACTCCTCTGCAACTCTAACCTGGTAACCGTTCATTTTTTCTTACAGTGTCGCCTATGGAGATTTTTAAGTTCCGAAGTTTGTCACCGTTCCACAAGCATGTGCAATTTCAAAGCATGACATGTTAGGTCATCATCTTTCACATTATACAAAAAACTGGGCTAACTTTACGGTTTTTTGTTTTTTTTTAGTTCATGAAAGTGTCTTTTTTTCCCCAAAAAAATTGTGTATGAAAGACCGCTGCACAAATACCGTGTGACATAAAAAATTAGCAACGATCACCATTTTATTCTCTAGGGTCTCTGCTAATATATATTATTATTTTGGGGTTCTAAGTAATTTTCTAGTAAAATATATGGATTTTAACTTGTAAGCAACAAATGTCAGAAATAGGCTTGGGCATGAAAGGGTTAAAACAATTGCCTTTAGTTATACTTTAAATAGATCATTAAAATACCTACCGTATGTAAAGTAATAACATTTTAAAAATCAAATTAATTGAATAAATTCATTAAATTTAAATAACACAATTAAATTTAATACATTAATATAATAAAAGGTCATTTAAGCAAATATTAAAAAATAAAAATGTAATCATATTTAAACAAAAAAATGCATGTTCTCTGCCTGTGGGATGCAGACCATGCTGGGAATTGTGGTTCAACCCACGCTGACACATGGTGACCTTCCCTGCGTACTGCAGGCTGAGGTTTTTGTCCTGGATAAGCCCGGTAGCCTTGCTTCCAGTGATAATCCACCTTGTCTTTGGAGAGGGGATTTGCCTATGCTCACATCCAGCATACAATAGGCAGGGCCTCTTTTAATATTTAATGAACTACACTTCCTTGTCCTCTGTTGGCTCTGCGCATGGACATCTGCCCCTTGGTGACAAATGTCAGACAAGCCACCACCACCCAATGACATATGTCCCCACCAGACACACAGTGCCTGCACTTAATGTTCCCCCATCAATAATAGATGCCAAACACAGTTCCAATTGTCTCTGCGTCAGTGTGTGAACCGTCCTGGGCTCCGCCATATGGCGGCACCAGAAAAGCAAAGAAATGGGTTTTATGACAATGATGATGAGAGGTTGTCATAAAGCTCTCAGATCATTGTAACCAGATCCTCCAGTACAGGCGCCCACATCCATCTCAGTGATGAGCTTTGTTTCTATGAGTGATGACGGCTGAGGGCGGTGCGGACGCACATTCTGGCTCCATCGGATACTGCGCAGGTGCTAAAAATATATTTTCAGAATTTAGTGCTTTGGCCCAAATTAGATAAAAACTCGCAGGATCGACTCGGAGGTTGGTGAGCCCGCTATTCAGTAATGCCCAATCACAACGCATGCTGTCATGCACGGCAATGTGCTGCTAAAACGCATTTCCGGTTTCCATTTTTAATTTGTAAGTCCATGCGTTGCAGTGCATTGTGTTTTTATGCTCTGCAAACAAACGCAGCATTTCTGCACCAGGCACTAAGAGCCCAGAAGTGGGCACATGGGCAGCAATGTGTGAATGAGCCCCAATACAGTGCGGGTCCCAAATTCGCCCTGAAAGCGCTTGTCACTATGAACTGACTTCTAGAATAACACTTCACACCGCCCATTACATGCATACACTCCATTCCAGAATCACATTGTCGCTGTTCACATGCAAGGACAGTGGATACCTGCGGAGAGGGATGGATGAGCGACCCTGGATGCAGACAGATGAGTAAAGGCTCAGACTTCCAAAATGACTGACATCCAAGATGACTAGGTAGCTAGATAATAGATAAAATAATGGATAGATAGATATATAAATTGATTTATAATTGCTGAATATAGATAGATAATAGATATAATAATAGATAGAAAGATAATTGATGAATTGGTAGAAAGATACTAGAGAAGATTATAGATATTGAATAGGAAGATAGATACATTGTAGGTGATAGATAAATGGTGAATAGATGGATATGGAAACATGATAGATATTAATAGATAGAAAAATGAAGATAGGTAGATTTTTAATTGCTGAATAGATAAATAAAATGGATAGAAAGATAACTGATGAATTGATATAGGTTTAGAAAGATGATAAAGTAATGAACAATTAGAGAGATAGATAAGTGATGACTAGATAGATAGACAATATATAAAAAAGGAATAGATGTATAGATAGATTTATAGTTGCTGAATAGATAGATAATAGATATAATAATAGATAGAAAGATAATTGATAGATATAGATAGATAGAATGATACTAGATACAATGATAGATATTGAATAGGAAGATAGATAAATGGATAGATAGATGCATTGTAGGTAATAGATAAATGATGAATAGATAGATATGGAAACACGATAGACAGATAGATATGAATAGATATATAGGTAGATTTTTAATTGCTGAATAGAGGGATAGAAAGATAATTGATGAATTGCTAGACATAGAAAGATACTAGATAGATAGATAGATAAAATAATGAACAGTTAGAGAGATAGACAATATATAAAAAAGGAATATATAGATATAGTTACTGAACAGATAGATAATCGATAAAATAATAATAGATAGATAATTTATAGACATGTAGATATGGAAACAAAATAATGGATGGATAGATTGATTTATAATTGCTAAATAGATAGATAATAGATAAAATAATGGATAGAAAGATAATTGATAGATATAGATAGATATGGAAGCAAAATAATGGATAGATAGATTTAAAATTGCTAAATAGATAGACAATAGATAAAATAAAGGATAGGATGGTAATTGATGAATTGATAAATATAGAAAGATACTAGATAAAATGATAGATACATAAATAGATATTCAATAGGTAAATGGATAGATATGGAAACAAGAAAGATAGAATAATGAATAGTTTGATAGATAAATTATGACTAGATTGTTAGATAATAGATAAAAAATGAATAGATACATAGAAAGGTAGATTTATAATTGCTAAATAGATAAAATTGATAGATAATAGATATGGGAACAAAATATTGAATATATAGATAGATAATAGTTAAAAACAATTAATAGATAAAATAATGGATAGAAAGATAAGAAGATAGATACTGTAGATAAATTATGGAAAAATTATTTAAAATGAATAGATTGATAAATAGATAATAGATAAGTAGATAATAGATGATAGATGATAAATAGATAGATAGCTGGTTGGGCCACCAAGGTACAATCTTTAATAATCGTCCCCTTATGCAGCGCTGGGGATTTGACATCAAACACGGCACAGATCCCTCACACCTGCTTCCATTATACATGGGACAATCTAATCTATGTTGGGCAGACAGCTGAGAATGATTAGCGCTGTAATCGCAGGAAGTGGACGTCAGACGGGACGCACGCCATATGCTGAGCCTCTTTAATGAATTTATTGCATATTTCTAGTGGCCGGTCCTGTGCAGACTGTACATGGAGGATGGGGACTGTCGTCAGAGGGGTGATAATGTGGAATTGTTCTGTCGGGCTCGTTGTATGTTGATATGTTGATATAACAGGATGGAATTGTTCTGATTCAGAAATCGGTGTATAATGTATAATCTGGGGCGTCATGAAGGGCGGAATCTACATATGAATGTTGTGGTTTTGTGCTTCTCCCTGCCCACACTGTATAATGAGTCCGTCGTCTGCTGGACACCAGCCTATTGTCTGACTTTCCTTTTGCTTTCCATGGATCGGAGTCCGGCAGACTGTAACCATTGTGTTTTCTGGCTTATAGACATGGGTGCAGAAATGTACTTACCACCTACAGAACTTCTATATCCCGGCCACCTCTGAGACACACAGGTCACAAGCAGACGGTAGGGAAGAGCGAAATTGACATCTTTCCTTTCTCCGAAATCATGGCAAAAATCGGAAAACCTTTTGGTGAAATTTTGCCATTGTGGAATCAGTAATGAGAAGAGATATGATGGTGGTTTTTAAAGTTGAACTTTTATCAAAATAGAATGTTAGGTGCCCCCCCCTCCCTTGAATAAACAATATATGTTTTATCAGGGGGGTTACTAATAGAGAATATTATTATTGACATTACTTTACAGTCCCTTAACCCAAGGGACTAAGGTCAAGTTCCTCCACCCCAAACTCGCTCATCCATGTCTTTATGGACCTTGCTTTGTGCACTGTTCCAAATCATTTGGTGAAGGGGGGAATATGGCGTGGGGTTGTTTCTCAGTATTTGGCCTTGGGCCATTAGCTCCAGTGAAGGGACCTCTAAAGGTGTCAGCATACCAAGACATTTTGGACAATTTCATGCTCCCAACGTTGTGGGAACAGTTTGGGGATGGCCCCTTCCTGTTCCAACATGACTGCGCACCAGTGCACAAAGCAAGGTCCATAAAGACATGAATGAGTAAGTTAGGGGGGGAGGAACTTGACTGGCCTGCAGAGTCCTGACCTGAATCCGGTAGATCACCTGTGAGATTAATTAGTGGAGACTGTGAGCCAGGCCTTCTCGTCCAACATCAGTGCCTGACCTCACAAATGGGCTTCTGGAAGAATGGTCAAACATTCCCATAGACACTCTTAAACCTTGTGGACAGCCTTCCCAGAAGAGTTGAAGCTGTTATAGCTGCAAAGGGTGGGCCAACTCAATATCAAACCCTACGGACTAAGACAGGGATGCCATTAAAGTTCATGTGCATGTAAAGGCAGGTGTCCCAATACTTTTGGCAATATAGTGTACATTGGTTCCCAAACTAATAGATTCAATCAAGATATGTACATGCTTCATGGGTTGGTACCATACTTTGGCAAGGAGAGAGCGGGTAAAGACCTCGAGGGGTCAAACTGTTGGGGTTAAGTTTTTTTTTTTTTCCTGAACAGGTTACATTTGATATCTGTGCAAAATAAAAAAAATAAAAAGTACACCTTTGCAATATATGCACACTTCCCCATGTTGATGGCCTGAAATACACTGAAAGTCCTGTAGAATACATGTTGATCCTGCCAGAAATCCAGTGAGTGCCCAATGGCAGTTCTGTGGACTATAGACACTCTCACCCTCCTCCCCTCTGTGGCCTACAGACACTCCTCCTCCTCCCCTTAAGCTGTTATAGCTGCAAAGGGTGGGCAAACTCAAAATTGAACCCTATCGACTAAGACCGGGATGCCATGTGCGTGTAAAGGCAGGTGTCCCAATACTTTTGGTAATATAGTGTACGTGTGGCGGCAAGTATGGTGAGCTTTAACAGCCACATGCTACGCATATATGTCCACAGCAGCTGAGCTTTTTGTGCTGAGAGCATGCTCTGTGCACACTCCTAGCACAGTGACTGAGTTGTCAGGCGGTCAGCAAGAGGCTGTAAAAAGATAACCCCATCATCCATGGGTGCAATGACCCTGGGGGGGCCCACTGTGTCCTCACACACTGCACCCATGAAGAAGCTGCTGCTGCTCCACCTGTCCTCCGATCTTCTGTGCCTCCGCACGTAGCACAGATACCCTGTGACTCCATTGCAGTTGCTGGCTTCTCCTCCTCTCCACTCTGACAGCTTCCAGTGCTACAGGGGAGCCACAAAGGATAAAACTTAGCAAAAAGAACCCCCCCTATGCTGCTTCGACTCCCCCCATACTAGGCCCTGCCTAATTGATCCCTGACAACACCACACCCATGGAGGAGCTGCTGCCACTGCGCCGGTCCGCTAATATGCCCTCCTCCACTCTTATGTGCCCCCCACTCCGTAGCACCATTCCCCTGTGCCTCCCCAGCAGTTTCCGGCTTCTCCTCCTCTCCCCTCCAGCAACTTCCGGTGCTGCAGAGGAGCCACAGGAGATTTAACGTGGCAAAAAGATGCCACCCAGCTGCATTGACCCCCTCCCCGTACTAGGCCCTCTCTAACCAATCCCTGCAGCGCTGCTGGCCAGCCAGGACAAAAATGCAGTTACTTTTAAAAAAATGTGCATTAGTTGCAAAAAAAGCTTGAATTCGTCTGAAAATGCTCCTGCTCAAATGTGGATGGGTTTTATTCCATGGGCACTTTCTGTGATGCAGAGGGTATAGACATAGACAGGGCGATCAGCTGTCCTTGACATGGAGACACTAAAATGATCCCTGTCCATGAGGGACTGTAATAGAATACCAAGCCTGCCAGATGAGATTCTGTAACTGCTGCAGGCGAGTCAGGAAATACCTCCTACAGAAGTGAATAAAGTGTACAGAGCCTCTAAGGGAAGGATCCTTTGAGTTGTGTAACAAAATGCGTTCTATGAAGACCGGTCCAGCTGTTCCATCGAGAACCGGCTTTCTCAACCTTCCTATCTGGAGGAACCCTTGAAATAATTTTTAGTTCTGAAGGAACACCTGGTAAAACCAATTCATTGGTGGTCAGTGGAAAAAATGTACCCCTTACAGACAGCTATAAAGATCATTGGTCATCCGAGGAAGGACCCACCCTGGTTATGGACGCAGCGCTCAGGGAAACCACTTGTTTTCTTAAAGCGATACTAAAGGTTCGCTTTTTTTTTCTTAAAATGACAAACATGTCATACTTACCTCCTCTGTGCAAGGGTTTTACACAGAGTGGCCCCAATTCTCCGCTTCTGGGTTCCCTCCGCGGCGCTGGCTCCTCATCGAGTCCCCCGTCGGAGAAGTGCTCTCCCGAGTCCTGTTGCTGGGTCCATTGACACAGACAGCAGGACTCGGCCCTGCCCCCCCCCCCGGCTCCCGCGTCACTGGACTTGATCGACAGCAGCGGGAGCCAATGCGAATACCAATGGCTCCCCTGCTATCAAGCTATCCAATGAGGGCCGGAGCCCATGGCTGGAGCTGCTAGGCTCGTCCCCGGCGCGGAAACTATTAGTTTCAGGTAAGTAAATGGGGGCTCTGGGGCTGCTGCAACAAAAAATGTTTTTCACCTTAATGCATAGAATGCATTAAAGTAAAAAAAACAAAAAAAAAAGGGAGTTTACAACCCCCTTTGCTTCTATTGGCAGCCCACCCCTCTAATTATTGTAGATTTAGATAGATATTGAATAGGACTATAGATGGATTGATGGATATGATGTAGATAATATATACAATAATGGAGATAGATAGAAAGATGATGAAACAAAAAGATGAATTGATAATAGATAAAATAATGTATAGATAGATACAGTTGTGTTCAAAATTATTCAACCCCCAATGCTGTAAATGGTTTTAGGGAATTTAGTGTACATTTGTAATTGTATTCTGAATGAAATCCTACAAGGACTCTTATGTTAATGTTTACATGTGATTTAAGGGATTTTGGTAAATGTCGTAACCCCCAACTTATTAAAACTTGTGTTGACATAGATAGATATGTAATAAAATAGATAATAGTTAAGTAGAAAAACAAAGTAGTAGAAAGATAGATAGAGGTAATAACATATATAATAGATGTAGTATAGGTAGTTAGGTAGATATCAGGATAAGTTATAGATAGATTTAGATGTTATTAATCTCCCCACCCGACGGTTATCTTCGTTTCCCCCAACATTTGAGGGAAAAAAAAAACAAAAAAAATGAAATTACGTAAGATACGTAATTCCACTTTTTGTAAAAAACAACGTCGTCGGGGTCTCGGGGGT
>BLSH010360605.1:578074-601900 GCA_018402905.1 Glandirana rugosa | reverse complement strand
GTTTTTTTTATTTTATTTTTTATTATTTTTACAATTTAACCTTTTTATTACAATTCTTTTATTTATTTTATCAGCCCTGTTGGGGGGGGGGCTTTGGTGAGATATAAGGGGGTCTTGACAGACCCCTGACATCTCTCTTTTGAGACAGGGAGAAGGGGGCAGAGGATAGAGATTCCCCAGTCCCTTTCTCAGAATCCTCAGCTGCATTGAAGATGAATGGAGAGGAGACAGCGGCTCCTCCCCATTCATAAACTGAAGCATCGTAAGCACAGTTTACGATGCTCAGTGACATTCATGAATGGACAGTCAGTGATCACTGACTGTCCATTCAGAAAAGGAAAGAGCCGATAAATTACAGATTTACCGGCTCTTTTCTCCGCTCTCCATCCTGACAGATCGAGGACAAGGGGGACTGGAGGAGCATGAAGAGGGAACGATCAGAGGGGGATCGTCGGACACAGAGGGGAATAGGAGCAATGTGGGGGATCGGAGCAATGAGGGGGATCAGAGGACACAGGGGGACTGGAGGAGGATACAGGGACAGTCAAGGGGGGTGATTGGTGCAGCGGGAGTTAACAATCACTGATCTCCCGACTCCCTGTATACATTTCATTGTAGCAGCTGAAAGCCGCGGGAGGAGAAGCCGCTGTCAGTTGCTTTAATGAAATATGTACAGGGAGTCGGGAGATCAGTGATTGTAAATCCCCCTCCAGCGCTGCACTGATCATCCCTTGGTTAACAAAGTATCGGTTCAAGCATCGGAGCATTTTGCCCGAGTACAAGTACTCGGGCAAATGTTCAGTATCGGCCCCGATACCAATACTAGTATCGGGACAACTCTACTGTATATTCCTATCTGCTGGCTCTGTATATTCCTATCTGGTGGCTCTGTATACCCCATCTGGTGGCTCTGTATACCTCTATCTGGTGACTATATACCCTATCTGGTGGCTCTGTATACCCCTATCTGGTGGCTCTGTATACCCCTATCTGGTGGCTCTGTATACCCTATCTGGTGATGCTGTATACCCTATCTGCTGACTCTGTATAGCCCTATCTGGTGATGCTGTATACCCCTATCTGGTGACGCTGTATACCCTATCTGTGATGCAATATACCCTATCTGTGATGCAATATACCCTATCTGGTGATGCTGGGCGGTATACTCCTGACACAATGGGTGGGATCTATAAGGTATGGGGCTTATAAGAAGTGGGAGGGGTCAAGAAGGAAGGGTGGGGTCTGGCGCCCCCCCCATCCTAAAATTTCATCAGCCGCCACTGGAAGACACCCTGTAGTAGTTACATCATCCCATCCTTGGTGTCAGGAAGTCTGCTTAGGTCACCTGAACAGAATCCAACATTTACCCACATTTCTAGATGATGATTTCTAAACTGAAATGATTGTGGTACTATTCTACCTGCAAAGAAAAACAGTAACATTTGAGTTCAGTTTTCTAATTTATTGCCAGTTACAGTTTATATTGATGTTCTTTAACCACTTGCCGACCGCCAACCGCAGGTTGACGGCGGCAAAGTGGCTCGTTATCGAAAATCGGCGTCATACGATGGCGGCTGCGATAACGCGCACTGTGAGCGCGCGCGCGCCGCCGGAGGCGCGCCCGTGCGCTCACTGTGTTCGGGGAGAGCCAGGGAGCGGGTGCGGCAGCTTCGATTGCCGCCGGCTACCCGCGATGGCCCCCCCGGAGCGAAGGAACGGAGGTCCGTGTATGTAAACACGGACCTCCGTTCTGTGAAGGGGGAAGGGCTGTGATCACAGCCTTCCTGTATACAAAGGCTGTGACCACTTCCCTTCCCCAGCTAGGGCAGTCCCCATACAGTTAGAACACGCCTAGGGAACATACTTAACCCTTAGAGCGCCCCCTGCAGGTTAACCCCTTCACTGCCAATGGCATTTACACAGTAATCAGTGCATTTTTATAGCACTGATCGCTGTATAAATGCCAATGGTCCCAAAAAAGTGTCAAAATAGTCCGACATGTCCGCTGCAATATCGCAGTACCGTTAAAAATCGCAGATCGCTGCCATTACTAGTAAAAAAAACCCCAAAAAAATAAAAACCCCAAAAATGAATTCTCATCATCCGTAAACGCGGCCACTTTTGCGCAAACCAATCAATAAACACCGATTGCAATTTTTTTTATCGCAAATATGAGGAAGAATATAAATCGACCAAAAACTGTGAAAAAAAATGTTTTTTTATATTTTTTTTTTGGATTTGTATTCTAGCAAAAAGTAAGAAATGTGGGTTTTTTTGCAAAATTGTCGCTCTTCTTTTGTTTATAGCGGCGATCAGAAATGACGCAGAGGGGATCAAATACCACCAAAAGAAAGTTCTATTTGTGGGAAAAAAAGGACGCAAATTTCGTTTGGGTACAACGACGCACGACCGCGCAATTTTCAGTTAAAGCGAAGCAGTGCCGAATCGCAAAAAAGTCCTAAAGCTGGAAATCCTTCCGGGGCTGAAGTGGTTAAAGAGTCACTTCATTCCGTTACACTTATAAAGCCTTGTCGGATAATGCCCACCTCGCTTCCTCTCTGTAGAATGTATCTAGACTAATGGCATAATCCCGGACGTTGGGGAGGCCGGGCAAAATGCAGCAGTGCAGGGCGCTGTGATTGATGTTCATGTTGTGGACGCCGTACCACTCATCAGTCTTCCTGTCATAGTACTCTGCTTCGAAACCGTTGAAACCTCCAGTTACATAAAGGTGATCCTCCAGTTCTTCAATCCCAAAGCTGCTGCTTTGGCTGAACATGGAGGCAATCTCATTCCAGCTGTTGTTGGCTGGGTTATAGGCCTCAGCACTGTGCAGTCTGTTGACCCCATTAGATCCTCCGACCTGTAAGAAACACGTTACTGTGTTCTACTTCATGTGGCAAGCAGGTTTCACAAGGATGATGGGTATGGTCTTAAAGGTCCCCTTAACATGAAAGGCCTGGTCTGAATATAGCATTTAACCCTTGCAGTGTGGAAGGGTCCACTGTATTTCTCTATTGTTCCCAGAGTTGGGCTTTAAGAGCATACTCTTCTAGATTCTTGCTATTTCTTTTTTGGCCGTATTGACTTAATTTCCTTGACTTCTTAGCGAAGCTCCACAAACTGCCATGCACATGTCCAATGAAAATACCCTTACCGAGTGCTAAGGCTGCCTCACTGGACAATGGAATGGACAGTCTCCAAGGCTTAGCCACAACATCCTGGCTAAGCTTTGGAGATTGTCCAATCCAGTGGCGGCTGGTGTTATTTTTTTGGGGGGGGTGCAAACAACCACCCCCCCCCCGGTTGGTCGGCCGGCGGCACCCCCAATCAGGCCTGGCACTTACCACATCTAGGTTGCTGGCTCCTACAGGTGGCGGGCAGCAGGCAAGTTGCAGGCTCCTATGGGTGGTGGGCAGCGGCTCCTGTGTCCTCTCCTCCTCTTCTGCATCACGGTGGCTTTCACAATGCGGCTCCTCCCTCCTCCTCTTAGGCGTCCAATAGGATTGCCTGTCTTTTCAGCCAAGCAGGTGACGGGTCAGGAGGAGGATGAGTGTGGTGATAGCGAATATTCCAGCCGTGGTCACATTCCTGCCTCCACCATGTACAATGCATGGTTAATAGCCCTGCATTGTATGTGATGATGCACAGATTGGAGCTTCAGGGAGAAAAGAGCATTGCTGGAGTTAAGAGTCAGGTAGGTAATGCGGCCCCTTGCTCTACCCCTTAGGCTTAAAGTGGTTGTAAACTCTTTACAACCACTTTAACCTACAGGTAAGCCTATATCAAGGCTTACCTGTAGGTTCCGTGAATATCTCCTAAACCTGCACGGTTTAGGAGATATACACTGTACTCGCATGTGCCGACATCATCGGCACATGCGCAGGGAAGAAACGGGCCACCGTGCCGTTTCTTCATTAACATCGTATCGTGACTGGCGGCTCCCGTGTGCATGTGCGGGAGTGACGTCACGCGGCTTCAGCCAAAAAAAATATAAAAAAAAAATATTATGCTTTTATTTTGCAGGGTAATAAAGAGGAAGTAAAACCCATCAGGGTTTACTTCCTCTTTAACAAGCATAACCTTAACAAGGATAAGTTCCCATTTTGGAACATGTTACATGTGCTACCCGTATTTAGGGTGGAATATGCAACATGTTCCAGCAGCTGCAGCCTCTCCCCCTCCCAGTGACAATGAGCGGGGATCTTCCCTCGGAGCCCGCTGTCACTATATGAAAATAATGTGGCCACGTGGGGCTCCACCCACACAGGTGTGTCATTCATTCACAGTTTTCTGTGAATGACTTGAACAACAAGTACCATCAGCCTATGTGGCTGATGGCTTGTGGTTCTGAATGGATTGCGGGGTCGCTGATGAGAGGCCTCATAGTTCATTCACAAGCCCTGAAAAGCTGCAGGGCTTGTCTTCCGGAGTCTGCCATTGCACCCTGATCCACTGATGACAGGTGCAATGCTTTCCTGGCTCCTTAATTAAAAAATAATAAATGCACATTTCTTTCCTGCAACAATATGTGTATTTATTATATTTTTACCAAAAGGTGAACTTGTCCTTTAAAGTAGAAGTCCAGCCAAAGCTTGTTTGGCTGTACTTATATGGTTTACAGGAGTGCAATTTGTTTTGCACTCCTGTGACCCGTTTTCAGCAGAGAGCGGTCTGACATCACAGGAATCAGTCCAGGCACTGCGTCATCCTGACAATAGGGAGCCGCTGAGAGCCTGAGATGGCCTCCCCGCCCCCTCCAAAGCCCAGCGCTCCAATGAGTGAGGAGGGAGCAGAGCGGAGAGCTGTGACTGACAGTCTACAGCTCTCTGCTCATGGAGCTTTGAAAACAGACCAATCGGCGGTGTTTGATCGCTCAGATCTCAGTGCAGAGGCGAAGGGGGACAGATGCTGCATCGGACCGATGCTGCATCCACCTAGGTAAGTATAAATCTGAAAAAATATCCTTTACTACTTTTTAAAGTGAATATCAAGTCAAAGCCATTTTTCCTAGTTTTGGATGGAGTGGGGAAGGATTAGTACCAGCGGCGGCTGGTCAATAAGGGGCGCTTGGGCGCCGCCTCCCCACCGCTGACAAGAAAAAAAAAAGTCAGCCCAACCCCCCACAGGAGGCGCTGGTATATTGACTTTTTTTTTTCTCGGCTCCTTGCTGTCTGCTGACAGCAAGTAGTGAGCAGATTGATCGGTCATTAAGGACTATGTGTGTGTGCTGAACAGGCGCACACACATAGTCTGATTGGCTGCCGTGGGCGGAACTGTGGCTGATGTGCTGGCTGTGTAATTACTCACGCAGGCGCAGCACTCCGCCGGGTGTCAGTCCCGACTCCCACGCCACAGACCGTCCACTCCAGGCTCCAGCATGCTGTCCACAAGCGAAGCTCTGCACACTGCCAGCCCGCTCTCCACAAGCCAAGCTCTGCACACTCCTGCTTGCCTATTAGATGGGGTAAGTGCGGGACTTGTCCCTACCTGGGGGGGGGGAGTCAGTGCCCTATCTGTATACCCTATCTGGGATTCTGTATATTCTATCTGGGACTCTGCATACCCCTATCTGGGACTCTGCATACCGCACACATCAAGGTACAGGGCACATCGGGGTACAGGGCATAGCACACATCAGGGTACAGAGGACAGTAGTGTACAGGGCACATCGGGGTACAGGACACAGCACACATCAGGGGACAGTAGTATACAGGGAACAGCAGGGTACAGGGCACAGCACACATCAGGGTACAGGAGTGTACAGGGGCACAGCACACATCAGGGTACAGGGGCACAGCACATCAGAGGGTACAGGGGCACAGCACATCAGAGGGTACAGGGGCACAGCACACATCAGGGTAAAGGGGCACTGCACATCAGGGGGTACAGGGCACAGCACATCAGGGTACAGGGGCACAGCACACAGGGCACATAAGAATACAGAGGCACAGCATATATCAGGGCACCACACATCAGGGGGTACATGGGCACAGTGTTTCCTAGCAGTTTTCTTCAAATGCAGAGTAGCACGGGAAGCGGCTGTAATAAGTTCTCTTTCATGTCACGCCGCTCCCTGGAGGTGGCCCCACCCCCTCCTCTCTTCTTGTCCATCCCAGGTGATGTCACAAGCAAATTGGGATGGACGAGAAGAAAGTAGGGGGCGGGGCTGCAGCCGCTTCCCGTGCTACTCTGCATGCTGCTGAATCTCGATCTACCCGTCTGGCTTCAGCCATTGGTGATCGACGGGTAGATTGTCGCAGAACTGGGGAGTTCGCTGCAGGACAAATTAGGCAAATTAGGTGGTCGCGAGGCCTAAGGTGACCGCCTAATTTGCCTAAATAGAGAGCCGCCTCTGGGTACAGGAAACTTGCAATAAGCTGTGCTATGTTTCTGGCTGCTTGTACTACCATGATCCTAATATCACTGGTTTGTTCATCGCCTGAAAAGTATTCAATAAAAATATTATGAAACTAAAAGATAAAATTAAAAGTAGCTACAGTATTACAATAGCTAGCTATAGCTTCTTTTCTACCACAAGATGGCCTCAGTCTTTGTAGAATGAGATGATCACCTTCATGCATTGTATTGTGTGCTTCAAAAAACTTTTGAAACTTTGTATCCTATCCCTAAACACCATTTCTTGTTGCATTATTTTATTGTTTTTCTGGTTTGGCTGCATTTACAAACATTAGCATATTGGTATTTTTTGCAACCCTTGGAGAAAATGTTTATATGCCAAATTCATCCAACCTGCCTCCTCTGACCCTGGGCTGCCATGTACCCTGTCACATAACAGTGAAAGGAGAAGCAGCACAGTGCTGAGCTCATAGGCGTGTGCAGGGTGTGTGTCAGGTGTGCCTGGGCACACCCTAATTACCCTGTGCAGTGCAGATCCCCCCTTGCTGATATTTCACCAAAGCCCCCAACAGGGCATCTAAAACAGTAAAAAAATAATACAAAAATAAAATAATGAAAACAAAACTACTGACACGGTCCTCTGCCCTACTGACACTTTCTATGTTTTAATAAATTTTAATTTTTTTTTTACATTTATTTATAAGAGTGTGTGTGTATATACAGTATCTCACAAAAGTGAGTACACCCCTCACATTTTTGTAAATATTTTATTCTATCTTTTCATGTGACAACACTGAAGAAATGACACTTTGCTACAATGTAAAGTAGTGAGTGTACAGCTTGTATTAGGGCCGGTTCACACCTAGGTGACTTGTGTTGCCTCAAGTTGCTTGACATGAGAAATTAAATGAATGGGAGCCGTCTTAATATACGCTACTCAAGTCACTCCGACTTCAAGGAGACTTCAGAAAAGGTTCCTGTACTACTTCAACGCGACTTCTATCCGACTTGTGCCCATGGAATTCAATGGAAGTCATCCCCAAGTCGGATCCCCATCTATATTGAAGCGACTTTGAATCGACTTTACAGGAAAAAGAAAATATTTTTTTAAGGCAACCCCCCTCCCTCTCTTCTCTGATTGGCCACAGGCAAAGTCACCTGGCATGGAGGTTGCTTCACGTCGCGTTGTAAGTCACCCAAAGTCACACTGAAGTTGCTTGAAGACGTGTTCAAATTGCCTAGCAAAGTCGCCTCTGTAGTCGGATCGCCTAGGTGTGAACCGGCCCTAACAGTGTAAATTTCCTGTCCCCTCAAAATAACTCAACACACAGCCATTAATGTCTAAACCGCTGACAACAAAAGTGAGTACACCCCTAAGTGAAAATGTCCAAATTGGGCCCAATTAGCCATTTTCCCTCCCCGGTGTCATGTGACTCGTTAGTGTTACAAGATCTCAGGTGTCAATGGGGAGCAGGTGTGTTAAATTTGGGATTATCGCTCTCACTCTCTCATACTGGTCACTGGAAGTTCAACATGGCACCTCATGGCAAAGAACTCTCTGAGGATCTGAAAAAAGAATTGTTGCTCTACATAAAGATGGCCTAGGCTATAAGAAGATTGCCATGGCCCTGAAACTGAGCTGCAGCACGGTGGCCAAGGCCATGCAGCGGTTTAACAGGACAGGTTCCACTCAGAACAGCGCCTCGCCACGGTCAACCAAAGAAGGTGAGTGCAGTGCTCAGCGTCATGTCCAGAGGTTGTCTTTGGGAAATAGACGTATGAGTGCTGCCAGCATTGCTGCAGAGGTTGAAGGGGTGGGGGGTCAGCCTGTCAGTGCTCAAACCATACACCGCACACTGCATCAAATTGGTCTGCATGGCTGTCGTCCCAGAAGGAAGCCTCTTCTAAAGATGATGCACAAGAAAGCCTGCAAATAGTTTGCTGAAGACAAGCAGACTAAGGACATGGATTACTTTAAGCATGTTCTGTGGTCTGATGAGACCAAGATAAACGTATTTGGTTCAGATGGTGTCAAGCGTGTGTGGCGACAACCAGGTGAGGAGTACAAAGACAAGTGTGTCTTGCCTACAGACAAGCATGGTGGTGGGAGTGTCATGGTCTGGGGCTGCATGAGTGCTGCTGGCACTGGGGAGCTACAGTTCATGGAGGGAACCATGAATGGCAACATGTACTGTGACATACTGAAGCAGAGCATGATTCCCTCCCTTCAGAGACTGGGCCACAGGGCAGTATTCCAACATAACGACCCCAAACACACCTCCAAGACTACAACTTCCTTGCTAAAGAAGATGAAGGCAAAGGTGATGGACTGGCCAAGCATCTCTCCAGACCTAAACCCTATTGAGCACCTGTGGGGCTCCTCAAATGGAAGGTGGAGGAGCGCAAGGTCTCTAACATCCACCAGCTCTGTGATGTCGTCATGGAGGAGAGGAAGAGGACTCCAGTGCCAACCTGTGAAGCTCTGGTGAACTCCATGCCCAAGAGGGTTAAGGCAGTGTTGGAAAATAATGGTGGCCACACAAAATATTGACACTTTGGGCCCAATTTGAACATTTTCACTTAGGGGTGTACTCACTTTTGTTGCCATTGGTTTAGACATTAATGGCTGTGTGTTGAGTTATTTTGAGGGGACAGTAAATTTACACTGTTATACAAGCTGTACACTCACTACTTTACATTGTAGCAAAGTGTCATTTCTTCAGTGTTGTCACATGAAAAGTTAGAATAAAATATTTACAAAAATGTGAGGGGTGTACTCACTTTTGTGAGATACTGTATATTACACATACATACACACGCACGTGTGTTTGAGCTTTGGGGTGCACACCCTAAGGCAATACGCGGCGCACTCCTATGGATGAGCTCATCTCTCTGTCACTCTGCTTTCTCTTGCCATCAGCATGCTCCTTATTTACAAAGATAAAGCTCCTTGTGCTCTCTTTCCCAGTCTAAGCTCAGCTGCACAGGGACAGCAATAGGCTGACATAAGGTAAAATTAAGTTTACTTACGCTGCTTGCCATAGGTGTGTGCAGACTATTGCAGTGCAAAGCTCAAACACACACGCCTTTCTCTGCAGCCTCAGGGGACAGTGAATGAATGAAAAGTGCTCTGTGCTGAGCAGCTTCCTTTTCATTCACAAACTGAAGTATAGTAAACACAGTTTACTATGCTTCAGTTATGAATGGAAAGAGTAAGCGAGTGTGTTCACTTAGAAAAGGAACTATTAACTAGCCCCTTTACCCGCTCTCCATCCTGAAACATCCCCTGCAGCAGACAGGGGGAGAGGAGAGGAGGGTAGCCAGCAGCGCTATAGGACCAGGGGTAGTAGGGGGAAACGGCAACACACAGTGATTAGGGTGCTCCCAGGCACACCCCCCTGTGCACGCCTATGCTGCTTGCATTAAAAAATACATTTAATGATGTATTAATAATTACAGAGCTGCACTGATTTGCGACTTTTATATCTGCCTATTGTTAACACACCAGTTACATTCTATTCCTGATCTGTTACATCAGCATTATTTACCAGCACCTCTGTCATGTGAGGCGATTTACCTAAACAATCATTTCCATCTAAATCCAATGAAGAAGGCCCTCACAATACATAATGATTTTTTTTTACTTTTAGTTAGAGTTGAACCTTTGCAACAGATCAGCTAAGAACAGCCTGGTAAATCTGCAAGGAGGAGCCCAGAGCCCCAGCTGCTAACTGCAAATATAAATATAAAATATTCTCATGTAATTGACCACTCCACCCTGACAAAGGCCCAGTGATTGGTTTGAAGTGGCCTACCATGTAAAACAAGACATTGCTCAGAAGTTTTTCTCTTTTTTGAAGATGATTATACCAAACAGAAACATTCACCTTAGATTGTAAGCTCCTTGAGGACAGGGACTGATGTAAATGTTCAATATATACACTCACCGGCCACAAGGTACACCTTGCTAGTAGAGGGTTGGACCCCCTTTTGCCTTCATTCTCTGGCATAGATACAACAAGGTGGCGGAAACGTTCCTCAGAGATTTTGCTCCATAGTGACAATGATGGCATCACACAGTTGCTGCACATTTGTCGGCTGCACATCCATGATGCCAATCTCCCGTTCCACCACATCCCAAAGGTGCTCTATTGGATGAGATGTGGGGAGTGTGGAGGCCATTGGAGTGCAGTGACCTCATTGTCCAGTGGTGAGATGATTGGAGCTTTGTGACATGGTGCATTATCCTGCTGGAAGGAGCCATCAGAAGATGGGGACACTGCAGTCATAAAGGGGCCCAACCTGTGCCAGGAAAATACCCCCCACACCATTACACCACCAGCCTGAACCGGTGATACAAGGCAGGATGGATCCATGCTCCAAATTCTGACCCCACCATCTGAATGTCGCAGCTGAAATCGAGACTCATCAGACCAGGCAACGTTTTTCCAATCTTCTATTGTCCAATGTTGGTGATCTTGTGCGAATTGTAGCCTCGGTTTCCTGTTCTTAGTTGACAGGAGTGGCACCCGGTGTGGTCTGCTGCTGCTGTAGCCCATCTGCTTCAAGCTTTGATGTGTTGTGCGTTCAGAGATGGTATTCTGCATACCTTGAATGTAACGAGTGGTAATTTGAGTTACTGCTGCCTTTCTATCATCTGGAACCAGTCTGCCCATTCTCCTCTGACCCCAACAAGGCATTTTCTTCCACACAACTTCCACTCACTGGATAATTTCTCTTTTTCGGACCATTGTCTGTAAACCTGAGAGGTGGTTGTGTGTGAAAATTCTAGTAGATCAGAAGGTTTTAAAATCCTCAGACCAGCCCATCTGGCACCAACAACTATTCCACGTTCATAGTCACTTAAATCCCCTTTCTTCCCCATTCTGATCCTTGGTTTGAACTTCAGCAAGTTGACTTAACCACGTCTAGATGCCTAAATGCATTGAGTTGCTGCCATGTGATTGGCTGATTAGTAATTTTTGTTACCAAGCAATTGAACAGGTGTACCTAATAAAGTGACCAGTGAGTGTAAATATAAAATATTCATATGTAATTGGCCACCCCACCCTGACAAAGGGTGAATGCTCAGAATATATATGTAAAGCACTACTTAAATTATCAGTGATATATAAGTACCTGAAATAAATAATTACAATAAATGAGGCTGATTCACTAAGAAAAATGTGCAAATGTGCTTGTTGACTTAAGCCTCGTACACACGGTGCGGCGGTCGTATGAAAACGGTCGTACAACAACTTGTTGTATGATCATCCGACCATTAGTACGCGCAATTAGAACAGCCGACGTGCGACGGTCGTACAACAGAAGTTGGATGAGCAGACTAGAAAACGTTGGTTGTACAACAAGCGGTCGTACGACCGTTGTACCGTGTGTACAGGGAAGTTGGTCCAACAAGTTGTACGTGCAAAACACGCATGCTCAGAAGTCAGGAACGCCCGGAAGTCTCCGTTCTGGGAAACCTACATTCCTAATTCACAAATCACATTCACCTGAACTTCCTCTTTATACGCTCGTAACACATCACTACATTAGGCTTGGTCGTACGATCGCTTAGTGCACTTCAGTATGCGAGACACAACAGCCAACATACGATTTTGGACGCCCGGTCGTACGACTGTCGCATCGTGTGTACGAGGCTTTAATGAAGGCGCCAGTGCAAAATCAATTACAGCACACGGAACAGCGCTCACAGCTCCAGGATGATCAATACAAGTCAGGGGTAAATGAGCTGGCAGACTTAACCACTTCACAACCGAGCCTCTTTTTGAGATTCGGTGTTTACAAGTTAAAATCATTTTTCTTTTGCTATAAAATTACTTAGAACCCCCGAAAATTATATATTTTGTTTCCAACACCCTAAAATGGTGGTTGTTGCAATACTTTGTCACACCGTATTTGTGCAGCGGTCTTACTAGCGCGTTCTTTTTTGGAAAAAAAAATCACTTTTTTGAGTTAAAATATAAGACAACAGTAAAGTTAGCCCAATTTTTTCCATATTGTGAAAGATAATGTTACGCCGAGTAAATTGATACCCAACATGTCGGGCTTCAAAATTGCGCCTCCTCGTGGAATAGCAACAAACTTTGGCACTTAAAAATCTCCATCGGCGACGTTTAAAAATTCCTACAAGCTAACAGTTTTGGGTTACAGAGGAGGCCTAGAGCGAAAATGATTGCTCTGACGATCGCTGCGACACCTCACATGTGTGGTTTGAACACCGTTTTCATATGTGGGCGGGACTTATATATGCATTTGCTTCTGCGCACGAGCTCGGCGGGGACGGGGCGCTTTAAAAAAAAAAAATTCTTATTTATTTTACACCATTCTTTTAATAATACAATTTTTGATCACTTTTATTCCTATTACAAGAAATGTAAACATTCTTTGCAATAGAAAAAAGCATGACAGGACCTCTTTAATATCAAAAAAAACTCATATTTACACTTCAATGCAATTAAGAAAAATAAAAAGTAATTTGAAAAAAAAAAAAAAAAAAAAAATTTCTCCTTTAACCACTTTAGCCCCGGAAGGATTTCCAGCTTTAGGACTGGAGCACTTTTTGCGATTCGGCACTGCGCCGCTTCAAATGGTAATTGTGCGGTCATGCAATGCAGTACCCAAATGAAATTTACGTCCTTTTTTTCCCACAAATAGAGCTTTCTTTTGGTGGTATTTATTCACCACTGCGCTTTTTATTTTTTGTGATATAAACAAAAAAGGAACGGAAATTTTGAAAAAAATTGATATTTTCAACTTTATGTTATTACAGAAATACAATAAACTAAATTTTAGTCATAAATTTTTGCCAAAATGCATTCAGCCACATGTCTCGGGGGAAAAAAAAAAAAAAGCCAATTAGCGTATATTTATTGCTGTGCGCAAAAGTTATAGCGTCTACAAACTAGGGTACATTTTCTGGAATTTCCGCAGCTTTTATTTTATGACTGCCTATCTCATTTCTTGAGGTGCTAAAATGGAGGGGCAGTACAAACCCCCCCCCCCAAATGACCCCATTTTGGAAAATAGACACCCCAAGGAATTTGCTGAGAGGCATGTTGAGGACAGTGAATATTTTATTTGTTTGTCATAAGTGAATGAAAAATGACCAAAAAAGAAAATACACAAAGTTGTCACTGAAATGATATATTGCTCACATATGCCATGGGTATGTGTGGAATTACAGCCCAAAATACATTCTGCTGCTTCTCCTGAGTACGGGGACACCCCATGTGTGAGACTTATTGGGAGCCTATCGGCGTACGGGACCCCGAAAACCAATCACCACCTTCAGGATTTCTAAGGGCAAAAATGTATGCATTCACCCCACACTACCTATCTCAGTTTTGGAGGCCATGGAATGCCCAGATAGCACAACCCCCCCAAATGACCCCATTTTGGAAAGTAGACACCCCAAGCTATTTGCTGAGAGGCACGTTGAGTCCATGGAATATTTTATTTTTTGCCACAAGTGTCGGGGAAATGACAATGTATTTTTTTTTTTACAAAGTTGTCACTAAATGATAAGTTACTTGAACATGCCATGGGTATATGTGAAATTACACCCCAAAATACATTCTGCTGCTTCTTCTGAATACGGGGATACCACATATGTGAGACTTTCTGGCAGTCTAGCCGCGTACGGGACCCCAAAATCCAATCACCACCTTCAGGCTTTCTAAGTGCGTAAAAAGGTGATTTTACTCCTCACTCCCTATCACAGTTTCGGAGGCCATGGAATGCCCAGATAGCACAAAACCCTCCCAAATGACCCCATTTTGGAAAGTAGACACCCCAAGCCATTCGCTGAGAAGTATTTTGAGTATTTTGCAGATCTCACATTTTGTCACAAAGTTTTGCAATTTGAAAAAAGAAAAAAAAACAAAAACAAATGAGAGCTGCAAAATATGCACCATGCCTCTTAGCAAATACCTTGGGGTGTCTACTTTCCAAAATGGGGTCATTTGGGGGGGGGGGGGGGTTTGTGCTACCTGGGCATTTCAGGGCCTCCAAAACCGAGATGGGTACTGAGGAGTAAAATCACCATTTTATGCCCTTAGAAAGCCTGAAGGCGGTGATTGGTTTTCGGGGTTCTGTACGCAGCCAGGCTCCCAAAAAGTCTCACACATGGGGTATCCCCGTACTCAGGAGAAGCAGCAGAATGAATTTTGGGGTGTAATTCCACGCATACCCATGGCATGTGTGAGCAATATAACATTTCAGTGACAACTTTGTGTAAAAAAAAAAAAGTAAATAAAAATTGTCATTTCCCGGAAACGTGTGGCAAAATATAAAATATTCCATGGACTCAACATGCCTCTCAGCAGATAGCTTGGGGTGTCTACTTTCCAAAATGGGGTCATTTGGGTTTTTTTTTGGCTATCTGGGTATTTCATGGCCTCCGAAACCTGGATAGGTAGTGTGGGGTGAAGGCATACATTTTTGCCCTTAGAAATCCTGAAGGAGGTGATTGGTTTTCAGGGTCCTGTATGCGGATAGACTCCAAAAAAGTCTCACACATGGGGTATCCCCGTACTCAGGAGAAGCAGCAGAATGTATTTTGGGGTGTAATTCCACACATACCCATGGCATGGGTGAGCAATATATCATTTCAGTGACAACTTTGTGTATTTTTTTTTTTTTTTCACTAATGACAAAAAAATCAAATATTCCATGGTCTTAACATGCCTCTCAGAAAATAGCTTGGGGTGTCTACTTTCCAAAATGGTGTCATTTGGGGGGGTTTTGAACTGTCCTGGCATTTTATGCCCAACATCACCCACTCTTCTAACCACTTGATCCACCAAGTCTTTTCTGACACTTTTTGTTTACATGAAAAAAAAATACTTTTTTTTGCTAGAAAATTACTTTGAACCACCAAACATTATATTTTTTTTAAAGCAGAGGCCCTAAAGATTAAAATAGTGGGTGTTACAATTTTTTTTTTCAGAAAGTATTTGCGCAGCAATTTTTCAAACGCAATTTTTGGGGGAAAAAAACACTTTTTTGAATTTTATTGCATAAAACCATACTATTTTGCCCAAATTTTGGTGAAATATAAAAGCTGATCTCATGCCAAGTGCATAGACACCAAACATGACATGCTTTAAAAATGACACACACCCACGAAGCGACGACAAACTATATACATTTTTAAAAGCCTTAAAAAGCCTTTACAGGTTACCACTTCAGATCTGCAGAGGAGGTCTACTGCTAGAATTACTGCCCTCGTTCTGATGTTCGCGTTGATACCTAACTTTGCGTGCGTGCACGGGGCGCATTTTTTTAAATTTTATTTTTACACTGTCCCTTTCATCTTTTTTTTTTTTAATCATTTTTATTTTTATCACAGGGATTTTAAATATCCCCTATGATAAAAATAGGTATTGTCGCATATTTTTTTTTTTTAAATTTGTGGTCTACTAAACTCTAGATCTTTCCCCAGCCCTTAAAGCATCTGACCACACCAAAATCGGTGTGATAAAATGCTTCCCCAATTTCCCAATGGCGCTGTTTATATCTGACGAAACCAAAGTCACAAAATGCTTGTAGGTTTCTTAGGCCATGGAGATGATTGAAGCCATTCTAGTCTTCAATCAGCTCTATGGTCAGCTGGCAGAACCACCAGCTGCATTCTCACGTTCCCCGGTGGGACAGGATAGCCTGAGAAGACCAGCAACATACTAGTATGTTGCTGGTCCTTGTTGGGCATATATTGTAATGTTCTTTTTTTCATGAAAAAAAAAGAATCAATCGGTGGGTATGCCCACCATTAGAAAACCTCCCTTCATCCTCCCACTTCTAATGGTGGGCATAGCCACTTTTTAAAAAAATATACCGGAGCATAGGGGCAATCCGCCCCAATTTCCACCCACTGCCCCTATGCTCCGGTATATTTGCACTATTTTTAACTGTGGTGGTGAAATCACCGCCAACAGCACTGGAGTCGCTGCTTTTTGAATGGTGGGAGCAAACACTTTTGCTTTCACCATTAATAAATCAGTGCTGCAGCTGAATGGCGTACCTGAAAAGGAATAAACAATTAATAAAACACAGTAACTTAAAAAATTACATACCTGCTAAGGAAAAAAAAAAATTATAAAAACATTACAGGAAAGCAGTAACAAAAAAAACACATAGCTGCAAAGAAAAGATGATAAAAACAGTAACAAACAGGTATGCATAGAAAATATTAACAATAGAGAGAGAACAGTGAGAGATTAGAGGGAAAACAAGAGAGAGAGAAAAAAGAAACGTACAACTGTTTTTGTTTTTTTACCTTTTTTCATTTTTTTGTTGTTTTACATTTTTTTTTTTTTGGGTTTTTTTTTTTTTTTTTTGTAACTAAAAATCGGTTCCAGGTTTGGGTCTCTCAAAATGCACTGGCATCTTTGGAGACCCTATGTCAGTGTGCCTATCGCTGTGTCTGCTGCACCCTACACTAATAATTCACTAATGTGTGATAGCGTTCAAAACAGTCATTGATGCAGAGACCAGGCTGGTCAGGACAGGTGGAATAATAACTGCGGGTGTCAGGCCTGTATCCGCGTCGTCTACAGACACGACATCTCTTTTGGGGTGCTCTGTGGCCTGGGGTACCACGGAGGAGGCGTGGAAAGTGCCTCCCATGCAGCCGGCTAACTGCATTCACATTGTGAAGTGGGGGTGCAGCACCATCTGGATACAGAAGGGCTGTGACGATCTCCTCCATGAATTTGAGGAAGGATCCTGTTAGTCCTGACGCTCTGTATAAGACATGAGCGTTCAGCAAAGCCAATTGAAAAGGGTATAGAGACACTTTTTTGTACCAGCGTCTCGCTCTATGGGCAATTAGGTACGGCGCCAGTAACTGATCATTGAGGTCCACCCCTCCCATATTTAAGTTATATTCGTGGACACAGAGGGGTTTCTCCACAAGACCAGTCGCCGTAGAAATTTGCACTGTCGTATCTGCGTGAAGGGAGGTCAGAACGAAAACATTCCGATTGTCCCTCCACTTCATCGCAAGCAAATTATTACACTTTGCGCAGGCTCTCTCCCCCCGACTAAGACGGGATTCTACAAGCCATTGGGGGAAGCCCTGGCGATTAGGTCGCACGGTGCCACATACGCCAATCTGATGATCAAACAAGTGACTAAAAAGTGGCACGCTCGTGTAATAATTGTCCACGTACAAGTGGTAGCCCTTTCCGAATAAGGGTGACCCCAAGCTCCACACAATCTTGCCAGCACTCCCCATGTAGTCTGGGCATCCTCCCGGCTCTACCTGACTATCTTTGCCCTCATAAACCGTGAAACTATTTGTATAGCCTGTGGCCCTGTCACAGAGCTTATACAGTTTGACCCCGTATCTGGCACGCTTGCTGGGGACGTACTGCTTGAAAGCAAGACGGCCAGAAAATTTAACCAGGGACTCGTCCACGCACACAACTTTGTTGGGAATAAAAAGTGTGGTGAACTTCTGGTTGAAGTGGTTTATGAGGGGCCGAATTTTGTAGAGTCGGTCAAATTCAGGGTCACCCCGTGGACGACTGAGTTAATTGTCACTGAAGTGCATGAACCGCAAAATCTGCTCGTATCGTGCCCTGGACATGCAAGCAGAGAACACGGGCATATGGTGAATTGGGTGAGTGGACCAATATGACCGCAATTCAGATTTTTTAGTTATGCACATGAGGAAGGAAAGGCCCAGAAAGGTCTTAAATTCTGGAACCGTGATTGGTTTCCAGTCTCTGGCAAGTATCAAATGGGGATTAATGGCGATGAATTGGCCGGCATATACATTGCTTTGGTCCACAATAGATCTATAGAGATCTTCCGTGAAATACAGCGAATAAAAATCAATGGCTGTAAAATCTGCTGTATTCACCGTGATTCCGGGTTGGGCAGTGAATGGGGGAAGTACGGGAGCTGCATCAGTGGGAGGTTGCCAATCAGGGTTTGCAAGCGCGTCAGGAAGGGCACTATGGGTTCTGCGGGCCTGTGTCCGTCTTCTTCGTGGCTGCGGGGCATTACTCGTGCTAGCCACACCAGCTTGTACTGCACTTATGGGACTCGCCACGTCACCACGTGTTACTGCAGTGCTGGTTCATCTACGTCCAGGGGGTACTAGGCCGCTGGTGCTTGCCAGGTCACCAGAACAGGTGCTAGTACTGGCTCTCTGCTGCATACGAGCCCTGCGGTTCTTGCACCTCAGCGACAGAACGGGGTCTGGTACGCCTGGCTCTAGCAGGGACCACAACTCCGTCGTCAGAGCTATCTGTTAGGGTGCCGCTGCTGTCTACAGGTTCATATGCTGAGCCTGATTCTGACAGTGAGTCTTCCCCATCGCTCTCATCTGTCAAACTCAGCATATTGTAGGCCTCTTCGCTAGTGTACATGCGGCCAGACATTTTGCACTTTCTAAATTTGAAACGTACACTAGCGTGACTCACAGGCAAAAAAGCGCACCTGGTTGTCAGAGCCTGCTTCAAACGCTACCAAATTCACTGTCAGAATTCGCAGGGATCGGGCCTGATCTCTGCAAAGGCTGCAGATATGTGTTCTGTGTTTTGTAAGTGACAGCGATCTATTGATCCTGCACTTGGGTGGGCTGGGCTGGGCAGAGGGGCTAAACGTAGGTGCTAGCAGTTATCTGGGCTGATCTCGCTAACACTGCGTTTTTTAGAATACTAAACTAGTGGGGACGCTAAGATATTGATCTGATCAGATACTACAATAATATCTAACACCTACCTAATGTTTGTGTGTGCGTGTCAGAGTACCTCGCTAACTGGCTCAGCCTGGCGTTTACGCTGACCCTAACGCACACTAAAACCTAACTGGGGTCACCGCCGGGTGATTAGGGGTTAAAACCTATAAAAAGGTAAATAAAATAATTTACGGCGAGTAACCTGATTGAAAAAAAAATATCTAGCTAGCTAGCGTAACCCGTGACACTTATACGTTGATCACAGGTGACAGGGGGCAATTAAGGGGTTAAAAACTTTATTGGGGGGGGCAAGGGGGGTATTTTCACCTTACTAGGCTTACTAGTAACCTACCCTAACACTGATTAGTGTCACAAGGGTCACAAGTACAGCGATCGGTAAAAATCAGATCGCTGCACTATATGACACTGTGACAGGGGGTGACAGGGAGTGAAAGGGTTAATTGGGGGGCAATCAAGGTGTTAAATGTGCCTATGTGACCTGGTGTCAGTGTGGTGTTGGTGCAACTCACGTTTCTGATGCTCCTTCTTCCTCGCTGAAACCGAAAAGGGCTTCAGGGAGGAAGTGGA
Organism: Glandirana rugosa; assembly: GCA_018402905.1. Classification (NCBI taxonomy): domain Eukaryota; kingdom Metazoa; phylum Chordata; class Amphibia; order Anura; family Ranidae; genus Glandirana; species Glandirana rugosa. The sequence goes on along the minus strand of BLSH010360605.1, from coordinate 582,240 downwards.
GCTTACTTCCTCTGCCTCTGTTTACATTACAGAGGCAGAGGAGCCCCATCATTGGCAGGACCGATCGGAAGGGCCAGGCTAAAAATCATTGGCCTGGCCCTGTAGATTGATCGGCCCTGTGTCGAATGGCGCTGTAGCACCCGCGCCTGGAGCGCGCGTGCGCGCCCTAGGCTCATGATCGCGGCCGCCTTCATATGATGGCGATTTGCCTAATAGAGCCACCTTGTCGCCGTCAACCTGCGGTTGGCGGTCGGCAAGTGGTTAATGAAAAAAATCCGGCCTCCTCCTCCCCTTTAGCCGGCCTATCCTCTCCTTTTTCTTTTTTTAGAGATGTGTTTTTAAAAATCTGGCCAGTTATAGGTGGGGGCAGTGGTTATTTGTTTGTACTGTTGGAAAACTGTCAGGCACCAGGATGCAATTTCTAGTCGCCATGGCAACCTGGCACCTAGGATTTGTTGAGCCCTGTTTTATATAATGGGTAAAATTTAAAATGTAATTTAACTGCGTACACCCCTTGCAATTGCCTCGAGGGTGATTAGTGGTCATTGCCAATGAAGCCGGTGCAACGGAATTGAAATCCCTGCTTATCTTCTCCTTTTATCTGTAGGGCTTCTTGGACAGATCAGAGTGATTCTGATTGGTCAGTGCCGGCATTTGACTGCTTTGACCAATTGGAACTGCTCTGATCTATCCTAAAAGTACTACATAAAAAAAAGGGAGAAAGAGAGAGGATTTCAAATCCCCGGACCGCTACACCTGCTGAGTGAGCCCTGACAGCTCATCACCCACAGAGGTAAGTGCAGTGGGGGAGGGTGCTGGGTGTTAGTTCACCTTTTTCTGACAAGGTTGTAATTTTCTATGGTTGTGGCCTGCAGTGCTCACCTCACAGATACTGGTGTCTTCAGGATGAAGTTTAAAATGTTAACCAATGGGCTTACACCTCCACCACACCCCCTTCTATCCCCTGCACCTATCTCTGTGGATGATTAGCTGTCGTTGACTACACAGCCGGTGCAACAGATTTGAGTTCCCTGCTCATCACCCTCTTCTTTCTGTAGTGCTTCTTGGATGGATCAGGGTGATTCTGATTGGTCAGTGCCGCCACGTGACTGCTTTGAGCAATTGGAACTGCTCTGATCTGTCCCAGAAGTACTCCAAAAAGAAGGGGAAGAAGAGAGGGTTACAAACCCCCCGGACTGCTACACTTGCTGAGTAAACATTAACAGCTCATCATCCATAGAGGCAAGTACAGTGGGGAGGGTGCTGGGTGTTAGTTTACCTTTTCATTTTTTCTGACAAGATTGTAGTTTTATACATAATGAGTAAAGGTGAACATTATGTAGCCACATTTTGAGTTTGTGACTACATTTTTAGTCTGGCATGGAGAAGTACAGAAGGGTCAGGCAAGAGAGTGGTCGTAGACAATCCAGGGGTCGGTGCAGGCAGAAATCAGCATGGTCAGGCAAGCCGGGTCATAGGAACAGAGAATCAGAGTACAGGTAAGCTGGGAACGCACACTACATGCTGTAGATCAGACAGCACTTGCTGCAGGGCGTGCTGGATTGAAATAGAGCCGTTTGGCGCATGCAATGCGCACAAATGCGCAATAGCGGCAAAAAGTCCCCTTTTCTGCAAATTTCCTCTAACATTTGATCAGGTTGAACAGACTTATTTTCGGTAGAAATTGTCTGGAGTGTTCATCTGAGAGCTAGAGGCTCGATCAGGTTGAACGGGCTCCTTTTCGGTAGTAATTGTCTGGAGTCTTCACCTGGAGCTAGAGGCTTCATCAGGATGAAGGGTCTCCTTTTCTGTAGTAATGGTCTCATGTATATTTAGGCATTATCTACTATAAGCAGAACATAGCCAAAAAATATACATATCGGTATACGTTACCTCATGTTGTTTTCGAGGCATCTGAAAGAGAAAGGTGGTAAATTATACATACACGTAAATCACGTTGGGGTTTCCATTTTCATCAAGCCCCTGGATGATAGAAATGCACACAAGGTCTTCACGTGGAATAAATGCCCGGCACAAGGGACAAGTCGGGTGTTGCTGAAGCCACCTGTGGATACAAGCAGAGTGGAAACCATGATTACAGTGTAATGTTCTGGACTCCTCTGCAATATACTCACAGAGGCAGATGGAACAGGTAGGCTGCTCCACTGCCGGTGGTGCCTGTGGCACTGGGTCCCGTCTCCTCTGGAGCTGTCCTCTCGTCCTGTGGGCGACTGGATCCTCGCCACCCTCCTGACGAAATCCCCTGCCACGGGACTGACGTCGTGAAGGACCTGGCATGCTGATGACTGATGTGTATCTGAAAAAAACCTAAAAATGTTTAGTATTAAAATAATAATAGTAATATATACAATAGTATTATAATAGAAATGTATTTAACTGGTTCCCGACTGGCTCAAGTCTTTTTACTGCTTGCAGGGTGGATCGATTGCGCGAAGCGCCGTTTATAAATGGCGATTCGCGCAGGTGCAGCTATGGGACGAGGGTGCGCCGCCTGCGGTGCGCTTTCGTGCCCGCAGCCCGCTCTCTGAGTGTGCCCGCAGGTCAGGCGGACTCAATGTCTGCCGGCGACCCGCGATCGCCTGCTACAGAAGAAAAGCGGGGAACTGCCGATGTAAACACAGCGGTTCCACGCTCTGTCAGGCAGCATGACAGTGATCTACTTATCCCAGTCATCGGGATCAGTTAGATCTGTCATGCCCCTGCCAGCCCAGCCCCCACACAGTTAGAACACACACAGGGAACACAGAAAACCCCTTGATTGCCCCATGCAGGTTAACCCCTTCCCTGCCAGTGACATTTATACAGTAACCAGTGGCTATTTTTAGCTCTGATCGCTGTATAAATGTCAATGGTCCCAAGAAAGTGCCAAAAATGTCCGATCTTTCTGCCACAATATCGCGGTCCCGCCATTACTAGTAGAAAAAATAGTAAAAACGTCATAAATTAATTCTCATAGTTTATAAACGCAGCAACTTTTGCACAAACCAATCAATATACGCCTATAGCGATTTTATTTTACCACAAATATGTAGAATATATATCGGCCTAAACTGATGAAAAAATGTGTTTTTTTATATTTTTTTGGACGTGTATTACAGCAAAAAGTTAAAAATATTGTTTTTTTTTTCAAAATTGTTGCTTTTTGTTTGTTTCTAGCGGTGATCAGAAGTGATGTAGAGGTGATCAAATACCACCAAAAGAAAGCTCTATTTATGGGGGAAAAAAGACGTCAATTTTGTTTGGGTACAACGTCGCACAACCGCACAATTGTCAGTTAAAGCGATGCAGTGCCGAATCGCAAAAAATGCTCTGGTCATTAAGGGGGCAAATCCATCTGGGGCTGAAGTGGTTAAATAGAAATGCTAAATCGCAGTCAATCGCAGAAGACACAATCTGACAATGTGACTCGGTCAGCTCCCAGTGCAGGGATGATTTGAACCGGTTTGCAGCCCACTGTGACATCACACACCTCCTATCAACTGACACTTTTCATGCCCAGAAACTTTGACTGGGAATACCTTGGTCATGTAACACTATAGCCAAATACATTTTATATCATTTTATAGATTTTACATATAAATTAAACTGTACTATGGTCATTTTAATGGCTGGGTATGCTGGGTGTAATCCTCAGTATCTGTTTTTATTCTGCATACTTGGACCCTGCACAGTACCACTTCTCTTGTCCCATATGCTGGGTGTAATTCTCAGTAAATTATTATGCTTGATTGGCCGCTGATCTCCCCCACCATCACCCGCACTCAGAGCTGGGAAAAGGGATTGGCATCCTGGAGCAGTAAGAGGAGAAGTGGCAGAGTGGAGAGATGGCATCGGACTGTATACACACTCACAGTTTGATTAGCGCCCCCTATCTCCTCCAAGGGCTGCTCATCTCCCGGCAGCAGGAAATGTGGATAGAGTGGTGGTAATCGCACTGTGTGAGTGCAGAGTCCGATGTCATCTAAGGGTGATTCTGTCTCATGTGCTGGAGGAGCGCTGTAGTGACAGGAGAGGGTGAGGGGGGAGGTTACAGTGATGTCGCGAGGAGGTCGTGTACTCTGTCTTAGTGGGAATCTACTGTAGCCTGAGACGTGAGTGTGTCACGCTAATGGTGGTGAGATAGGTGTAAAGGACGACGGCCCTCT
>BLSH010360605.1:546357-560470 GCA_018402905.1 Glandirana rugosa | reverse complement strand
GAGTTATGGTTTCTGTTAGAAATAAGAAATTGTCTGTGACTCCACAGGGGAAATTTGTCCACACTTATAAAATGACGGTGTGATCGTCAATGGGACAGGAATGCACAGACAGCAATAAAAACATTGTCAGATGTTCTAACCCTTCCTCATTGTACTCAAAAAATTAGTAGCATAATCTATCTATCTATCTATCTATCTATCTATCTATCTATCTATCTATCTATCTATCTATCTATATATATATATATATATATATATATATATCATAATCTATATGAAATGAGACACGTTTTTCCCTTCTGCTCATGTCTAGTAATTATTTGAAGTAAACTTCTGTGTCTTATTGAAGAGTTAAGCTGCCTGTGGTTGGTGCCAAGTCAGCAGGTGACTATACTGTCTGGACAGACTGGATCTATGGATGTATGTCATAGTATAAAGCATCATTTGAAACGCCATGAGTGTTTTATGTTCTTTTTCATTGTATGCAGCACATAATTTGGAGTTTGTACCTTTATGGATGTTCTGCCACAGGACGTCTACAAACTTGTCACGGTCGCTGCGGCTCTGCTCGTGGAAGAAGCCCAGAGAGTGTTGGATCTCATGCTGTACCACTCCCCTGACCATACACCCTCCCTTCATCAGAGAGACGTCCTGGGCCCCTCCCATCTTACCAACATATGACCAGCACCTGACAAGGGAAATTTTGGTTATTGGTTGCAATGGACAACACATTTTTTTTCCTATGAGACATGCTATTATTTTAGTGCCTTTTAAGGTTTTTGTAATGTGGTTTTCACCTCTCTCACCAAGAATTAAAATTAAATTTTGCTCCATCTAGTGGTCAAAAGCAGTCATTTCTGTTTTAAATCAGTGGTTTACTTTTGAACAACACAAGACATAGCGCGTTTACATCTGTTTTTTGCCCCACTTAAGTGTAATAGTCCTCACTGACCAATAGCAAGGAACATGAACTGAAACAATGAACCAAAACAGAAATTAATCTTTTACAGAAAACACAGGGACATTTCGTCCAGTTTACATGAATGCTTCTGACATCTATTTCAACAAATGTTTTATAAAGAGACCCCCTAAGCTCTTTGCCTTTAGTAAATCAACCAGTGGTGGCTGGTGGTATATTTTTTTTTGGGGGGGGCAGCAAACAATCCATGGTGTTTCACGGCAGCTTCCCCTGTGTCTCCTCCCTCCTCTTTGGCGGCCAGTAGGATCAATTCTCCTCTCAGCCAATTGGGTGACGTGTCTCAGGACCTGCTTCCTGAATGGCCGGGAGGAGAATCAGGAAGACAATAGCAAATATTAATTCACCTTTGTCACATAACTGGGTGGACTTGGGGCACAGTGCTCTGCGCCCCAAACCCACCCTTTTTTAAGCCTATTAGAGCCTCTGTCTCTAATTATGTGCTTCTAAAAAAAAAAATTAAAAAACCCCATTGGAATCCATGCGTTCGGTGCCCCGCATGTAGATTAGGGGGCCGAAGGCATGGATTGGGCCCCTGTGCCCTTTATTATGGGCCGCCACTGAAATCAACTCCACTACTTACATGGAGTTTGCATTTGTCCTTTAAAGAATTTTGCTAAACATTTTGCTACCTTAAAGTGATTGTAAAGGCTTTTTTTCTTGCACAGAGCAGCCACGATCCTGCTCTTCTCGGTTCCCCCGCTGACTCTCTTGGTCCCTTCCTCCTGCCTCCAGCTTTCTGTGTGGGCACCCAATCAGGCTGACTCCGGAGCCGCTGCTCTGTGTATCACACACAGCCATGTTGTGATTAACAGTGGTGGGAGCCAATGGCTTCTGCTGCTGTCTCAGCCAATAAGGAGGGAGACACCCGGGATGGCTGAGGCTCTCGAGCACATCACTGGTTTGAGATAGGGTTTAAGTAGGTATCTGCTGCTGCACACAGAAGAATGCATTAAGGTAAAAAAAAAAAAAACCTTGAGCCTTTAGAACCACGTTAATGCATTTCCTGCATTTAGGTAAAAAAATATTTCGGTATTACTATCGCCCTCCTCACCCCCTCTTATACTTACCTGAGCCCTCACTTGATTCTGTGCTGTGCCCGTCTGTAGTGGCTCTTCTGGCTCTCACAGGCTTTTCTGAAGCAGCAGGAGCCATTGGTTCCAGCTGCTTTCAGTCAAATTGTGTGATGAGGGCGGGCCAAACTCTGGGTCTATGAACGCAGGCAGCGCTGCTCAGGATCGAGCCTGCAGGTGTACCACCATAGGAATCGGCTTTCTATGGTGTCACACCAAGAAGAGGAGGAGCCAGAGGCATAAGCAGGGGACCTCACAAGAGGGGGTTCAGGGCTACTCTGTAATTCTGTTGCACAGCAGGTAAGTATAATGAGATCAGACATAAGGAGCAGCAGGGAAATCAGGTCAAATGGAACTCAGAAATATCTCAAACACATCTAAATTGCAAGTGGAATGCACCTCTAAGAATGCTGCATTTGCCCATGGACATAAGTCTTTATTCTAGCCAAGGACAGGCATGGAGGCATCTGCCTTCTAGTGCCAGGAGGACCTACTGCTATTTCTCATGCCACTCACTTGACGGGCTAAGGCAGAGAATGCAAGGTTAACTTCTTTTCCTCTTCTCTTTTGGAAGAAATGGACAGGTAAGATAAATATGGATAATCTGTATGAAGCTATATTCAGCCTAAGCAACACTGGGGAACAAACTGATCTGAATGGTCTTAACAAATGTATAAATGTCATCTTGTAAAGACTCATTTTACTGCACAATGGATGGCTGGAACCCATGGTTTAATCCCAAAGACATAAATGAGGGCCTCCAAGAAATACATTGACATCTACATCAAGCCTTCCACTGCAATGTACCCACTTCCTGAGAAGATATTCAGATAGTCTTGTTCTGTAGAGCGCTCTACAAACTGGACGCAGGTCAGTGTACTGAAGGTCTGCAAGGCTTCTGTAATTAAACTCTTCTCAGCATTGCCTAGAGGCAAAAGTGAATTCCATATGACAATCTCATAAGCAAACATCTAGTGCATACATTTATGATACGAAATATCATTTTTATGCTTATAGTTCTGTATGTTTGGTTTTGCCTTAGCCACTTGAGTACCAACCTGTGTATACCCCGTCATTACCAGGCCATTTTTCCAATTTCAGTGCTGTGGTAGTTTGCCTGACAATTACTCTGCCATGCAACACTGGACCCAAATGAATTTTAATATCATCTTTTGAGAAAGATAGAGCTTTTTAGAAAGCAATGAATGACCTTTTTTTATGTTTTACTATATAAGGGAAAAAAGACCAATATTTTAGATTGCTTACAATTACCTGTAAGCCCATTACTTTACCTTTACCTTCAATCTGCTGCAATTCTCCTTCCTAACTGTGTTTACAAACATTAGATGCTCCCCTTCCTCTTTTGTGATTGGCTCTGTGCATTTTGCCTATGATTTACGCTCTCTAAAGCTGACCATAGATGGAGAAGGAAAATTGCTTGATACCTCCATCAACACAGTGTTGACGTGGGAATCCTTCCCGCAGAGCTAGCATATTTTCCTGGCATGGGGGATCACCAGAAGAACTAACAGTGATTATTACTAGCGGCTATAGCTGCTGCCAATAATCACATGAAAAATCCGACATGCTGGTTGTACCCAAGTTGATATTGATCGATTAACTTGGGTGTAATCAGCCTGCCCATCCATGGTTCAAATCTTGGCTGGTCCCTGCTGAGACTCAAACCATCTATGGCCGGCCTAATGACAGCTCGATCACAGCATTTCACAGGGGTACTGGCTGTCCATGCACGTTTTCTGCAGTGCCATTTATAAAAGTCGCTCCACCTATCTGCCGTTTTCTTTTACAACACAGAAGTGGTATGGTGGTATTTCCAAAATGTTTTTTTGGATAATATTCAAAAGTGTTAAAACACTTTCATTAAGATAATACTTGGAAATTTTGCCAAGGTCCATGTCCAGGCTCATCCTGTTATGGCAGGGGTGGGCAATTCATTTTCCTAAGGGTCCACATGAAAACCTAGGGCTGTTGTGGAGGGCTGAACCTAATTCTTCTCAATATTAATTTTTGACCGAAACATATAGAAACATATAGAAAATAAACATCTGCCACTAGGAATAATGGGTACAACTGTTCATGAAATAGGTTGCTTTCAGATAGGCGGCCAGGGAGTGGTAAACACGGACAGTAGAACCACAGTTTTACCTCCCCCTGGGCCGCCCACCTAAATGGTAAAATAACAGCCAGACTGGGCTGTTTACATGCCATGTCTGCAATCGTAGCTGCAGGCTGCTGCATTTTTAAAGTGTTACTAAACCCACAACAGTAAAATCTGTCTGTATGTGGAGCATGGCATGCTTGTTATACTCACTGTGGAACTTAAAGTGGTTGTCAAGTCATGACAACCACTTTAAACTACAGGTAAGCCTATAATAAGGCTTACCTGTAGGTCCCGGGAATATCTCCTTAACTTGCACCGTTTAGGAGATATTCCCTGTATCTGCATGTGCCAATGTCATCGGTGCATACGCAGTAAAGAAACAGCCCGGTAGGGCTGAGGTTTCTTTAGACCCCTGATATCTCATCAAAGCCCCCAAACAGAGCTCCTAAAAAATTGTAAAAAATTATAAAAATAAAATTGTAAAAGAAAATTAAATGGTAAAAAAAGAATAAAATAAAAATGAAAAACTACTGTCACCAGTGAGGGAGCTATCAGGATTGCAAAGGTTGCAATTGGGACTGGGCCCTGGCATTTCACCACCATGGGGAGGCCAGAAGATGGCAGAAAGGGGGCCCGCTGCAGACCTTGTGAAAGGGTGCCGCTTCAGGACCAGGGAGTAAAGGGCCCTAGGATCAGCGGGAAGAGGAAAGGGCCCTGGCCAGGGGGCCCTTCATAATTTCTTGCACCGGGGGCCCTGAAGGTTCTAGTTATGCCTCTGCTCCTTGGCAATGCTCTCCCACCAGAACTGAGCCTCCCCGCTGTACTGATCAGCTCCTCTGGCTCTCTCCTCCCAGTTCTTGCAACTCTCCACATGGACATCTGTCAGCGTGCGTCTCTGAGCCCATCAGCTTCCTCATCTAAGTGCGCTCTGACAGTGGACTCATCGAGTGCCGGATAGGGACAGCAAAAAGGGCCGGATGTGGCCCTGAGGCCACAACTTGCCCAGGTCTGTTATAAGGTGACAATGTTCTGTACCATTTGCCCTGCTACATTGTCAACCTGTCACATTTGCTTCCAGTGGGAACTATAAGTGGCCGTGCCAAGGGTCACACTCACTGCACAAGCAACCTCTGCAGTTGTCACTATCAGAAAGCCCTTGCCTGGAAATTACATGCAGCTGCCACTGGATCACATGCATATATACAGAGTGATGGCTGGACCCTGAGGGAGATCAGCAGCATCAAGTTGCAAAAAAAAAAGTTAAAAAAAAGGCAAAGGCAATTGTTTATTATACGCAGTGCTTCAGCAAACTAAATTTTAGGTGTCAGCTCTACGTTAATCCATAGAAAAACCTCAGGTAGTGGCTTTAGCGGTTCAGGTTGATAACATGGATTTATTAAAATGTCCCACTTTCTGCAATAATTGTGCCCTCTGCCAAGAATTTCCCATGTCTGGGCCAGGGTCCTGTGTGCGGTTTGGAGGATCAGCCTTGGAAGAGGAATAAGAGACACCAGCCATGGCTCCCACACTCACTGTACTCGGAGGAGAGGGTGTAGGCCACCCTGGCCTTTCCATCTGCTGATTTGGTCCACAGGCAGTTGGAAAACATGGTGGCACTGTAGGTGGTGTCCAGGACAATGTCCCCATGGTACAGCTTTACAGCAGAACCTGAAAGATTAAAGAGGAAATTAGTTATGGGAAGCATTGCAGCCATTAAGCCTACAGGTAAAGTAGACCTTTGTCTGGGGCAAAAGTATGGGGGGGGTGTTGGGGTTCCACAATGTCCATAAATGTCAGTGATCTCTAACTGAGCTACCAATGCTATACAGAAAGTCTTGCAACTGATTAGAAAGTCCACTGGATTCTACGATCGCTTGTAGACATATTAAGCAAGACTTTTTTCCATGGCCCTCTGGGCAGGCTTACAGCCTCCTGCCAGTTTTTCTCTGCAATACCACCCCTTGAAAACTGCAGCCCTCTGGAGGATCTTCCAGAAGACCAGGGGTGGGAATATTTTCTTACCTAATGATCAGAGGCTTGCATATTAAAACAAACCTGTCAGGAGAAAGCATGGAAGTGGCCAATGCTGCTTCTCATTCTGAAAATGCTAGTTACCTGGCTTCTGCTTGGTGTGTGTGCTTGGTAGCGCTGGACTAAACTAGGTGGGATTTGGTACTTCAAGGTTTTAGAAAAGTCAGTTCTCCTCCAGAGACGTGTAGAATAGACCTGTTCCCGGTCTTGGTCTGCTTCCTCTCTGATGGTCTCAAAAGGCATACTGTACTGTAGAGATCCAACTTTGGGGGGGGGGGGGGTGTTGGGGAGCACCCAGTACAAAGGTTCATGACATTTAAGAAGTCTGAATTTAAATCCTTATTGATCAAGAGAAGCCAATGCTTGACTGGAATTGTGGATTTAATTGGACCGGCCATGAGGTCCAATTATGAAACTTATAATGACGCTCAATCTGAGCTGTCAAATTGGATGCCTTACAAGCTGTCTGCAGACCTCCAGCCCTGAGGAAGTGAGGAAGGGGGCGGCAATTCCCTCAAAATGCTTTGGCTTCCCTTGGTCAATAAGAATTTGGACTCAAACTTCTTAAGTGTCGTTATTTTTTGTAGTGGGCATTAATCAACACTCACCTCAAAGTTGGCTTTTGTGTTGATCCTCTTCCTTCGTAGTCAATGATTCATGGCAACTATGCAGATAGGGATTTTTGACATGATTGTCCTGGATCATTGATGAAAATATTGAAAAAAAGAAGAACGTGACTCCCTGGCATTTTTAGATGGAGATCAGCAATAGCAGCCCCATATTTCTCTTACTGCAGGTTTACTGTAATATCTGAATCTCCATATGGCATTTTTAAACTGCAGTGTCTGCAAAGAAACTCGGATGTGAGGAGTTCGGAATCATGTGGTCTGAAGGATCATGGGCTTAGGTGTTCCCAAATCATTAGGCTAGGAACAGCAAACAGATTTCAGACAGTCTGCTGTTCTTAAGCAATTCCAAAAATGAAAAGATAAAGCTCTGAGCAGGTAAGTGGTGTCCTCCTGACTAATGATGAGCTTGGATTCCATCTGAAACCTGGAAGTTATCTGTTTTGTTGGGCCAATGTACTAGGGGCAGGAGATTTCCCAAAAGGGTAAAAAATGCTTGTGACATCATTGACGTAATTTGGCCACATATTAGCACAACGACAAAGACTTAATATGACCATGTGGCTGTATTAGGTCAATGGTTTCTTGACCATCCCCGCCTTCTTTGCAACACACAGCTGCAGGGTGGGGAATCTCCCTCCGGCAACTCAATGGGCCAGCAGAGATGGATCATGTGACAACTTCCCTTGGGTGAACTAAATTTGGATCATGTTCGGATTCGAACCCAGCACATCCCTACCCCTGACTTGAGTATTGCAAACATAGTTGTGAATTACCCAGTTAAAAATGGAGTTGTACCACCCTGGGCAGCAGGAGGAGGCACAAAGAGTGCAGGACCTGTAACCTATTTGCTGAAGTAGTTCAAAGCTCTTGGAGGGATAGGTGGAGGTGGTACGTTTTGGCTTTCTTTGGCTAGGGTGCTAAAAGATTTTGTCCTAGATCTTCCAAAAACGTTGTGAATTTGGATTATTGAATATTTTACCTCTGTTGATCCTTAAGATCCGAGAGAAGACATCCTCTGAATCATCTTCTTCGGGAGCGGTCAGTGGAAGAGACCTATCTGTTGCATGTATAAATATTGAATGTTTTATCCACAATGTGATCTGAACAAATTCGGTAATATATAGCATTCATTTCACCATTCACTGACATGACCAAAGGTATGATGAAATTTGATTGGTTGGCATGAGCTTTTGGAGAAATCTCACCATTATCTTCCTTTGCTCTGCCTCTGAAGAAGAACACAGGGCAAATGCAAGACCCGGAATGAGAAGACTGCTTATTGGTTCCCGTATTTTGTTTTTTGCACTGTTTGTTAGAAAACCACCCCAGATCATACTATAGCACAACTGCAAAGCTGCCTGTGTATGTCATTGGAGACTGTGTGATCTCAGCCAGAATAAGACCCACTGATTTTCAGTAATGGTAATCAAAGATCTGAAATTCAGTATGAAGACTTTGAAGCTCACATTTAAAACAAAGGATTACCAAGTTGTAGGCAGGTGCAGCTAGCTAGTCTGCCACTAGGTGGCTCTGTGCCAGACCAGTGTCTGGGGGTAGCAGACAGTGTCATCAGGTGTTAGGCCCCATTTAGTTAGAGTCCTCCTGCAGTGATGTCATGGGTGAGTCAGTGCCCAGTTATAAGCCAGATTAGGAGGTGCCCTAGTGCATTTGGGGCATGGGAGCCAAACACTAAACGCCAGCACAGATGTAACCAACATGTAGAGGTCCTGTATAGAGCAGGAGGCCAGGGAAAAGTAGTCCTGCACCCAGGGGAGCCGGCTATAGACTTTACAACTCTTATGGAAGTGGGGGCTAGGGCAGATTTTTTCAAAAGACCTTTTAGGCCAGGCCAAGCACTCTCTGAGTGAGGCCATTCTCCTGGAGGGTCCCAGGAGAGGTGTACCTGTGGAGCAGGTAACTGCAGAGATATCATTCCAGTGAGTACTAATGACCCCGGGAGAAAGGAGAGACTGTTAGAGGGAGATAGCTACTTAAAGTGCTCCATATACTTTCACATGTGACTACTGCAGACCATCCACTAAATGTGATTGACTATGCTTTGTCAAGTGACTCCGGAATATATGTTGATTTGATGTGACTGTTATGCCATTCCCCGATTACCATCAGTAAAGTGCAACAAATTCTACTCCTTTTTGGTAGGACAAGAGTGGGGGTTGGGACTTATGCTCTTGGTGCTAATTCTAGCCAATCACAGGGCCCCTCTTATAAAGTGGAAACAACCTAATAGCATGCACATTTGCTGGTGTTCTGCCTTCATTAAAGTCTATCTTGTGAAAGTATACAAGTTTTTCCATGACACCCTATGGGGCTTTCTAATAAGAAAGCCCAGAATTGACCCCTCACTTTTCAACCGTGATTGAACGTTTATGCGTCTATGGCCTATGCAGCTATGTTCTGAATACACCACAATAACAAGAGATTCGATTACTTAGCATAGAAAAGATTTAGGATGGTTAATATGACATAATTATATGCAATATTACATATTTAACAAAAGAAATACATCAATAAATTATCCCAAACTTAACCGCATAGAATATTGTTCGTTCGCAAACAATACGACGCAAATTTTCTATTTTTTCAATCGGTCTTTTTCGTTCACGATATCGATATCGGGTATGACTTGCTGGGCATCAACGGTTAGAATATCGGCCAATCGTTTGCAGAATGGCAATTTTTGGCCGATATTCTTATCATGTATTCCTGCCATTAGTCTCCCCCAAATCTGTGACCCAATCAGCCCCCCCCACATCTGTGTCCCCTTCAGTCCCCCCGCCCACATCTGTGACCCAATCAGCCCCCCCACATCTGTTACCCAATCAGCCCTCCCCCACATCTGTGTCCCCTTCAGTCCCCCCACCCACATCTGTGACCCAATCAGTCTCCCCCCACATCTGTGACCCAATCAGTCTCCCCCCACATCTGTGACCCTATGAGTCTTCTCCACATCAGAGTTCCCCCCACATCTGTGTTTCCATAGGTCTCCCTGCATTTTTATGTCCAGCACACATGCTCCCAGGGCAGCCATCAGAAATTTTGGGGCCCCTTACACAGCTTTATACCTGGGCCCCCCCCCCCCCAGGATCCAAGGGGTTAATAAAACAGTGCACAGGCAGCACAGCCTCACGCAATGCTTGCAATAAGACCTTGTGCTGAATCATAGGTGCTGGAGGTCCCAAACTTGGACCAGTTGTGGTCCAGGGGGCCCTCTCCATGTGACCCAAGTTTTGTATTTTTACCACCTATGGTTCGGGAGAACGGTGTCCCCAAACCGGGTGCCCTCCTCCCATAGACTCCAATGTTAAGTCCGAAATTCACCTGACAATTGCTAGTCAATGTCTGGTCACTTTAAGGACCCAGTACGGCCGAATCCTAGGTGCTGGAGGTCCCACACCTGGACCAGGTGTTGCCCAGGGGGGCTCTCTATGTGACCAAAGTTTGGTATTTTTATCGGCTATGGTTCGGGAGAACGGTGTCCCCAAATCGGGTATCCCCTTCCCATAGACTCCAATGTTAAAGACTGCTAAAGTCTTTGTTGTAAGCATGGGCATCCGCAGAACTTTTTCCAGGGGGGGGGCATAATTTCAAGGTCATCCATGCTCTGCCCCTTTTTGACAATGTCATAATTACATTATCACGGTCAGAGACTGCAGACGTAGTACAGGAGATGGTCAGAGACTGCAGACATGATCCAGGAGATGGTCAGAGACTGCAGACGTGATACAGGAGATGGTCAGAGACTGCAGACATGATCCAGGAGATGGTCAGAGACTGCAGACATGATCCAGGAGACAGTCAGAGACTGCGGACATGATACAGGAGACGGTCAGAAACTGCAGACATGGTACAGGAGACGGTCAGAGACTGCGGACATAGTACAGGATACGGTCAGAGACTGCGGACATAGTACAGGAGATGGTCAGAGACTGCAGACATAGTACAGGATACGGTCAGAGACTGCATACATAGCACAGGAGACAGTCAGAGACTGCGGACATGGTACAGGAAACGGTCAGGGACTGCATACATGGCCCAAGCGACTGTCAGAAACTGCATACATGGCTCAAGAGGATAAGGACCTATTGGGGAACCCCTGATCTGATCCTTGATTCCAGGGGGGGGCAATTGCCCCCCCTTGCCCCTACCTGCGGACGCCCATGGTTGTAAGGGCCCCTTGAGACACTGGGGCCCCTTACAACAGTACTGCCTGTGCCCCCCTGATGGCGGCCCTGCATGTTCCTATTACATTAGTATCGGTTGCACATCCTAGCTCCAGCTCCGCTATTACACGAACACGCTGTAAGCTGAAGGGGCACAGATTTGAACAGCGGGAAGGTGCCTTACTGAACAGGTAATTGGTTGCTAGGGCGCTGGCGGTTCTAGCAACCAACTCCACATTGTGGCCCAGGCGGTGGGCTTTGTTGGCAGATTGCAGGGACTTGCTCTGGAAATGGCTGGCGGGTGGTGGGTTAGTGGCAATGCAGCGGCAAGCAGAGACTGGCAGTGCAGTGAGTCTGAGGACTTTAGCTGCGGGCCGGATAAAGTGTACTACCGGGTCAGATGTGGCCCATGGGCCGGACTTTGGAGACCCCAGATCTAGACCTTTCCCTCCAGCCTGACTGTCCATGGCCTACCCCTTTCATTTATTGGATTTCAGTTCCTAGTAGACACAAGAGGGAATATAAGAAGGCCACAGCAGTGCTGAATTGTTGCATGTTGGGCACCAGGACTTTAGATATTGTTTTTTTAAGTGCACTGATAATTCCTGCAGGAACTTACCGGAAGAGAAGAAGATGTCAATGATGTGATGATCAACCAGATGAGCCCCATATGAAGACTGTTCTCCATTGTCTGCTGCTCACAATGCCAGTACTTTCCTCCTCACCTGTTCTTTTATAGCAGGGATTGGATATCCTGCCAGCCACCAAGGTCCCGTCATTGATAAGATGAATTCATGAAGTTCCCAAATGTCCAGCCTGTGCTTGAGAAATACCAGGAAGACCTTGGTTTAAACAAACATCTCTGTGTCGCCCAGAGGCGTCCAGTTTTCAGACACCCAAACAGTCCGGGCTCTCATAGTCTCCACATTTCAACAAGTCTGTGCAAATGATAAAAAGTCTCAGCTAAAATAGTAACTGTATCCTTAAAGTAGATGTCAACCCTAATTGGAAGACATTTAGTTTGCTAAAGCGCCATGTATCATAAACACCCCTGGCGACGTCACGCTTATGACGAAACGCGTTGAGTGGAGCCAAGGGAAGCTTTGACGTTTGACACACGAGACTAGGAAGTGGATGAACGGGCGCCATCTTTGTGGCTGGACGCCGGAATCAACATACAGGACACTGTTTTTATTTCACCAACATGTGAGTGGATCTATTTTTTATATAATAAACATCTTGTCAAGATTGTCTGCACTATGGGCTGTTTATGTTTTATTGTATGATTGTTCTTGCTTGCCACATGGGACCATGTTGTTGAGCCGTATTGGAAAGCAGCAGAAGGAGACGTTGACTTGCTGAGGGCGTCTGTGCGAGCCGGAGGGACTACCATATCTAGAGTTTAAACCAGGCTTACTCTGACCAACGCTGTATCTTGGCCTAGGCCAACAAGGCCCAGGCCTAGGGCGGCACTTTGCAGGGGGGCAGCACGAAAAAAGTCCCCGCCGGCTGTCACTACACTTTTAGTGTAGCGCCAGTCTTAAGGGGCGGACTGGGCTGGGAGACAAACCGGTCCGGCACCCCCATAAAGCGCCTGCACTTGCTGCCGGTATGATAATTCCAACAGGGCCGCCACCAGGGGGGGCAGCCATTACATATGTAGGGGACCCGGGCATCCCAAGGGACCCAGGCGGCGGGCCCCAACCAATGAGCTGTTGTGCTGCCCCATAGCCAAACAGGAAGTGTGAGGAAATCTCTTAAGGGATCCATTGCCCCCCCACCCCCAAGGCCCTCAGAACTAGGGTCCCCACTGGAAAATTTCAGGGTGGGTCTTAAACAGGAAGGGGAGTGGCATTGACAGGAAGGGGTGCATGAGTTTAGTCAGGCCTAGGGCAGCACAAAACCTAAATACACCACTGACTCTGACCATCCATAATAGAGGGTCGTCCTGTTCCGGTAAGGGTGCCAAGTGTGGTGGTGACACTGGTGACGGGCTGCACTCCAACTGATACTTACAGCTTATGAGTGTGAATACTTACCTCCTTCAGCACATAGTTTGACTTTGCGCTGCAGTATAGTAGCACTTTATTTATTGGTTATACCGGACCTGTCTGTCAGCTGCATAACATTGTCCAGCATATACCAAGGACTCTAGCACAGGATTGTGTTTTTTGTTTAATATCATAAACATATGCTATTGAAATGAAATACATTTTTTCATCCTTTGTTGCATATCAGCACACTAATCTCTTGGAACCTCTTTGCAGCCACTTTGTGCTTGCTTGCGCTCCAGCAATGGCCGCACCTCATTCTTCAAGGAAGGTTCCCCAATTTTGAGAACAGTGGGCTACACTCCTGCATGGCCACTTGCCACTCTGCATTTCATACTACTGACCTCCATAGCGCCCAACTGTCCCCGGATTTCGAAGGACTGTCCCTGATTTGGAGTAATGTCCCTCATTCCTCCTCATTTGTCCCTCATTTTGGTCTGGTCTATATAATTGTATATAAAATGCACTTTTTAATGTATCAAAAAGTGCTAAACCTTTCATCCAATTTCTAAATTGCTACATTTGTAAATTCCAAAAGCCAATATAAAGGAATAGTAGTGGTAAAAAAGAACCTGTGGGTTTAACCAATCAATTTTCTCCTTACGTTCACTGACAGACGCAGCTTCTTCATTAACTTCATGGGGTTTTATGTTCGTCCAACTAGGAGTTAACTAGGCAGGGAAAAGATCAGCTGGCCCCTCGCAGACAGTCACTTGCATTCCTCTTTTAACTAACCAATTTGGGTGTCCAAGAAAAAATGGTGATGATAAGGAAATATAACCGAAAACCTTAAATGTTTACATCGTTAAATCTTTAACCTACTTTCCAAATCGTGAAAAACTATGTAATTTTTCACGTAAAATATATGTTAATATATCTGGTCTGGTTTTACTCCCTGTTTACTCCTCCTTACTCCCTGTAATGAGGTTTAGTCCCTGTCAGGAAGCTTTAGGCCCCTGTCAACCCGCGATACCTCCAGTCATCATACTTTACGTCTCACCGTTCACCGGTACGTCCTCACATCGGGTGACAAGAGTTTTAACCCCTTGG
>BLSH010360605.1:515332-529135 GCA_018402905.1 Glandirana rugosa | reverse complement strand
GGCTATAATACTACAGGGGTGTTACTGATCAGATCACTAGGTGAAAACAGAGAGGGGAAATAGCATAAAAAAAGAAAACCAATGCAGCCACCACATCTAATGATTGGTAAGCTGCAATATATCACATTTTTTAATTTTGGATTTAATATTACTTTAAGAAATACATGCAGTATATTCAGTATATATGACTTTGCTTTTCTTGTTGTAGTTCATGGAGCGCAGATGTTTTTTGCTGGATTATCCTTCATCATGGCTGCTGCTGGTTCCTGCATCTGCTTGGTTTACTTGTTTTGTCTGAGACCACCGAGACACCCCCATCATACCCTCCGGATGCCGAAACCAGGAAGCCTTCTTCTGGCCGTGCTTCCTCCTACGGGTGAGCAGAACTTCTCTTGTATTATTTTCTGCAGGCCAGCAGTCAGGATCTTCACATAACACCGATACCACACACCGCCATTGTCATAGCTGCACAGCGTCCTCTTCCTCCTGCACGCAACCGCAAATACTTTTGCACTTCACACTACAAGCTTGTTACTCAACAAATAGAAAGTGCCCCAGCATTGTGTCATGCACTATATTACCAAAAGTATTGGGACACCTGCCTTTACGCACCCATGAACTTTAATGGCATCCCAGTCTTAGTCCGTAGGGTTCAATATTGAGTTGGCCCACCCTTTGAATTAGAGTGGAGACTGTGAGCCAGGTCTTCTCGTCCAACATCAGTGCCTGACCTCACAAATGCACTTCTGGAAGAATGGTCAAACATTCCCATAGACACTTCTAAACCTTGTGGACAGCCTTCCCAGAAGAGTTGAAGCTGTTATAGCTGCAAAGGGTGGGCCAACTCAATATTGAACCCTACGGACTAAAGCCTCGTACACACGGGACGACGATCGCGCCTACGACCGTGTTGAATCGTACGTTGACGGTCGTATGTAGCCTACTGACATGCACACGACGGTCGTACATACAACTTGCGGCTGGCCGAACGTGATGACGCGAACGAGCGTATAATGAGGAAGTAGCGTCACCTTTTGGGCACCTTTCTAATTTCATGTTAGTTGAAGTGGACTTGGCGCATGCGTGTTTAGCACAATACAACTTTGTTGAACACAGCTGCTCTACACACGACTCAACGGTCGTATGCGAGCTTGTTGACACGACCAAGTTTTCTAGTCTGCACATACAACTCCCACGAACGACCGTCGTACGTTCAACTGTTGAAAGCGCCGCCACAGACGATCGATTCTGCATGCAACGGTCGTGAGTACGACGTGTTGAACACGATCGTCGTCCCGTGTGTACGAGGCATTAGACTGGGATGCCATTAAAGTTCATGTATACGTAAAGGCAGTTGTTCTGTCAGAATCAGCGACCCGTCATATGTTGTAACAGAAGTGACGTTCTGTCACGGCCATCTTGGTACACCCCTCACTCATCCACAGTAAGGATGCAGTGAGAAGGCAGCAAGCGGACATGTTTTTACACCCACCGGAGTTTATCATTTTACACTTATTTTTAACAGTAAACTGAGCTTATATAGTGATATACAATATTTTCGAAGTCCGTCACACTGTTTTCATGTTGAATTTTAAAAGCATTGGCAAGCCTGCTAATCTCACAGGTTTGCTAATCTGACAGAACACCTCTGCTTTTAAAATGCAACATGAAAACAGTGTGACGGACTTGGGAATACTGTATATCACTATATAAGCTGAGTTTACTGTTAAAAATAAGTGTGGGATGTAAAACACCGGCGGGTGTACAAAGATGTCTGCTTGTCACCTTCCCACTGTATCCTTACTGTGGACAAGTGCGAGGTGTACAAAGATGGCTTCAACGGAACGTCAATTCCGTTACGAGATTTGATGGGTGACCTAATCTGACGGAACACAGGTGTCCGTACTTTTGGTAATATAGTGTATCTTCAGTAGACCGTTTTTTAGCTGAAGTCGCTAGACTGGAGCTCAAGTATGATCTTTTAATAATATAAGGTAGAGATTTGTTAAAGAATTATACTATTGATGTTAAAAGGGTAACTCCACTTTTGTGGGGGGAAAAAAAAACACAAGTCATATTGTAATTGAATGTTATTAACCACTTCAGCCCCGGAAGGATTTCCCAGGTTAGGACCAGAGCACTTTTTGTGATTCGTCACTGCGCCGCTTTAACTGACAATTGCGCAGTCGTGCGACGTTGTACCCAAACAAAATTTGCATCCTTTTTCCCCACAAATAGAGCTTTCTTTTGGTGGTATTTGATCACCTCTGCGTCATTTCTGATCACCGCTATAAAAAAAAGAGCGACAATTTTGCAAAAAAAACAATATTTCTTTCTTTTTGCTAAAATACAAATCTAATAAAAATATATAAAAGAAAATATTTATTCACCAGTTTTGGCCGATTTACATTCTTCCTCATATTTGTGGTAAACCCCCCCCCCCCCCCCCGTAATCTGCGTTTATTGATCGGATTTGCGCAAAAGTTGCCGCGTTTACAATCCATGAGAATTCATTTCTGGCGTTTTTACAATTTTTTTTTTTATATTAGTAATGGTGGCGATCTGCGATTTTTATCGGGACTGCGATATTGCAGCGGACAGATCGGACATTTTTGACACTTTTTTGGGACCAATGACATTTGTACAACGATCAGATCTAAAAATAGTCACTGATTACTGTATAAATGTCACTGGCAGTGAAGGGGTTAACCTGCAGGGGGCTGTGGAGGGGTTAACTGTGTTCCCTAGGCGTGTTCTA
Source organism: Glandirana rugosa (assembly GCA_018402905.1). Classification (NCBI taxonomy): domain Eukaryota; kingdom Metazoa; phylum Chordata; class Amphibia; order Anura; family Ranidae; genus Glandirana; species Glandirana rugosa. The sequence continues at coordinate 526,377 of BLSH010360605.1, read as the reverse complement.
ACTGTGAGGGGGCTGGGCTGGCAGGGGCACCAGAGATCTACTGATCCCAGTGAGTGGGATCAGTAGATCTCTGACATGCCGCCTGTCAGAACGGGAAACCCCGTTCTGGCTCTGTGACAGGGTATCGCGAATCGCCGGCGGACATCGAGTCCGTCCGTCGCGCACCCCCTAGCCGCCGTGCACTATAGTGATGACTATAAGCGGTGATTCGCGGGACAGAGCCACGCTGTCGATGCTTACAGTCGTACAGCAGTCGGCAAGCGGTTAAAAATTACCTTTCCTTTTCAGCCTGCAGCACTGTCATTTTCTGTAAAATGCAATATGGCCACCTGGAGGCGCTCTGCACACAGAATGTATACAGAACACCCCCAGAAATTTCCTGCTTGTGTGATTGGCTCCCTGATTTTCCCAGAAGTCTGCAGTAAGATACAAGTCAGATTTTGGCCAGCCCTGCAACAAAATGTAAAATACTCCTACTAAAGGGAAACCACTTTTAAATGGGTGCAGATCCTGTCACGTTTCTCATTAGAACCCTGCAGGTGCAGCAGCTGATTGATAATTATCAAGGCACTACCATATCGATTCACTTTGCACATGGACACAGAGAAACAAACTGATATTTCTTCAGAACAACAAAAGGTAGTAATATGCAACAAAGTTTTTTCAAATCCCTAAAATGTACATAGATAACCGAGAGGGGAATTTTTTTTTCTTAACAAAAGTGAAGTTACTCCATAAGCGATAATAAAGGCAATATTTTTTTTTTTTTTAAATAACAAACATGTTATACTTACCTGCTCTGTGTAATGGTTTTGCACAGAGCAGCACCAATCCTCTTCTTCGCGGGTCTCCTGCTGGTGCTGCTGGCCCCTCCCTCCTGCTGGGTGCCCCCACAGCAAGCAGCTTGCTGTGGGGGCACCCAAGCTGGATCGCTCCCAAGCCGCTGCTCAGCATGTCTATTCACACACAGAGATGCGGCTTGGCGCCCCCTCTCTCCTTGTTGGCTCACTGACTGTGATTGACAGCCAATGTCCCCTGCTGCTGTCTCAGCCAATGAGGAGGGAGAGACCCAGCAGAGCCGAGGCTCCTGTGCATAGTGCTGGAGAAAGATCAGCCTCAGGTAAGTATTTGGGGTCCCTCTTCTGTGCTCCTGGCCCACCCTCCTGTTCAGTGCCCCCACAGCATGCAGCTTGCTACGGGGGCACCCAAGCCGAGTTACAGCTCCTTGTGTCTATTCAGACACAGAGCCCCAGCCCCGTCTCCCCTCTCCCCTGATTGGCTAGTTGACTTTGATTGACAGCAGCGGAAGCGAATGGTGCCGCTGCTGTGTCTCAGCCAATCAGGAAGGAGAATCTCGGATGGCTGAGACACTCATGGACATCGCTGGACAGAGAGGGACCTCAGGTAAGTATTAGGGGGGCTGCTGCACACAGGAGGCTTTTTATCTTAATGCTTAGAATGCATTAAGATAAAAAACCATCAGACTTTAAGTCTTTAGAACCGCTTTAAGAAGTGGAGGGGCATAATGAGCAAGAAAGTGTGTTATCTGCCTGCTTCATAGATATTCAGATATGGCGGCTCCAGAGTATAGTCATCCATCAGCTCCAGTGGCACCTCTATGGGGACTGATACCTGACCGCGAGAGCCCGACGGGGGGAGGGGAGGTGGTGTTGGAGGTGACATCAGAGTGGCCGAGGGGGGGTGGGGGGTGGTGGTTGTTTGTGGGGGGTGATACCAGAGAGCCCAATGGGGGGAGGGGGTTGGTGTTGGGGGTGACACCAGAGAGCCAGAGGGAGGTTCCGTTGGGGGTGACACCATGTTTTACCGCACCAGGTGATACCAACCCCAGTGACACCACTGATCAGCTCTCCAGCCATATATTATATGATCCTGTGCAGTTCTGCAGGCCTCTGATTTGATAAGTTTTGGTCTTTATTTGCAGGGTTCTTCTTCTCTGTGGCCTGGACCATCTTCACATGGCAGCACCGGGAGGCAATAACGGCTAACTGGACTAGATTGGGTTTCTCCTACTGGCTGGGGGGTTTAGCGTGGACCTCACTGCTGCTCTTACTTCCTGTCCTGTACCTGATGGAGGAATGTGTGGTCTCGGCGAGTCACAAACCGCTCCTTGTCTGACCAAAGAGATCTCAGAGGACCGAAGAAACCTCAGATGACGGAAGAGATCTCAGATGATGGAAAAGATCTCATATGACGGAAGAGACCTCAGAATGACGGAAGAGACCTCAGAATGACGGAAGAGACCTCAGAATGACGGAAGAGACCTCAGAATGACGGAAGAGACTTCAGATGACGGAAAAGACCTCAGATGGTGGAAGAGACCTCAGATGGTGGAAGAGACCTCAGAATGATGGAAGAGACCTCAGAATGATGGAAGAGACCTCAGAATGACGGAAGAGACCTCAGAATGACGGAAGAGACCTCAGAATGACGGAAGAGACCTCAGAATGACGGAAGAGACTTCAGATGACGGAAGACACCTCAGATGGTGGAAGACACCTCAGATGGTGGAAGACACCTCAGAATGATGGAAGAGACCTCAGATGAAGGAAGAGACCTCAGATGAAGGAAGAGACCTCAGATGAAGGAAGAGACCTCAGATGAAGGAAGAGACCTCAGATGAAGGAAGAGACCTCAGAATGATGGAAGAGATCTCAGATGATGCAAAAGATCTCATATGATGGAAGAGACCTCAGATGAAGGAAGAGACCTCAGATGAAGGAAGAGACCACAGAATGATGGAAGAGATCTCAGATGACAGAACAGACCTCAGATGGCAGAAGAGACCTCAGAATGACGGATGAGACCTCAGATGACAGAAGAGACCTCAGAATGACGGAAGAGACCCCAGAATGATGGAAGAGACCTCAGATGAAGGAAGAGACCTCAGATGACGGAAGAGACCCCAGAATGATGGAAGAGACCTCAGATGAAGGAAGAGACCTCAGATGACAGAAGAGACCTCAGATGAAGGAAGAGACCCCAGAATGATGGAAGAGACCTCAGATGAAGGAAGAGACCTCAGATGAAGGAAGAGACCTCAGATGACGGAAGAGACCTCAGATGATGGAGCAGCTACACATATGCAAAGATAGAAACGTTTCCCCTGTCTTATGACTTCCTGTCCAAGTAATGGGTGTCAGACCATAAGAAAACTTCCATGTTAAATATTCATGCCCCTTGTTGTCCTGTAATTAAGATCATTTGTATGTGATTAAAAAAAAATCCATATTTCTGCTCATACACCCTGCTGGAAATTATTAAAGTCGGAGTGCTTATGTTTTCCTTCCCATGGTCCCCCCTCAACAATATGCTAATGTCATCTTTTATTTTAGACCATATTTTAGACATTGTGATGTCATTGTGATGTCATCAGTGGGTCTCTGTGCCTCTCTATGCAATGCAGGCAGATCATGGCTGGTGGGAGAAGCCAGCAGGGTGCTGTACACAGGTTCTTGAAAACATCACAGCACCCCGCTCTGTTACTCCTCTCAAGAGTCCTCATGCAAGTATGAAAAAAAATTGGGTAAAATTATTCAGAAATATAAAAAACTTTTGTTGGAAAGCCCCTTCAAATCAGAGGACTCAATCCGGTCTACAAAAGGAAGGGAACTTTTGCTAGTTATTAATAAAGGTTTTGGGAAAGTGTTCAACATCAACAAACAACCCATTAATAAGTGTTCTTGTCTCTGGCAAAAATCCCGTGAGCCAGCTGGCAAATGCGCCATGCCAGCCAACCCCTCCCGAAACATTCACAGGACGGCTGATGAAAAAAAAAACCACAGATATACCAAAACGGATAATTATAACTTTCACAAAGATACAATGAAACCTTTCAGTAACAAGCTTGAACCTAAAGTGGGTACCACTTACCGACCAGGCTTTTCTGACACGTGTTTTGCAGTATTGTTTGCTAGAACCCCCAAACATTATACTTTTTTTTTTTTTTTAGCAGAGACCCTAGGGAATCAAATGCCAATCGTTGCATTTTTTTATGTCACACCGTATTTGCGGTTTTGCAAATGCTATTTTTTTAGGAAAAAAAATACACATTTTAATGAAAAAAAACAAAAAACGCAATAGTTACCCCAATTTTTTTGTATAATGTGAAAGATGATGTTACGCCAAGTAAATAGATACCTAGCATGTCAGACTTTAAAATTGCGCACGCTCGTGGAATGGCGACAAACGACGGTTCTTAACCACTTCCTTACTGGGCACTTAAACCCCCCTCCTGCCCAGACCAATTTTCGGCTTTCAGCGCTGTCGCATTTTGAATGACAATTGCGCGGCCGTGCGGCGTTGTACCCAAACAAAATTTGCATCCTTTTTTTCCCACAAATAGAGCTTTCTTTTGGTGGTATTTGATCACCTCTGCGTCATTTCTGATCGCCGCTATAAACAAAAAATTAGCGACAATTTTGCAAAAAAGAACAATATTTTTTACTTTTTGCTAAAATACAAATCCATAAAAAAAAAGAAAAAAAAATTATTCATCAGTTTTGGCCGATATATATTCTTCTACATATTTTTGGTAAAAAAAAATCGCAATCAGCATATATTGATTGGTTTGCGCAAAAGTTATCGCGTCTACAAACTATGGGAATTGATTTATGGCGTTTTTATTATTTTTATTTTTTTACTAGTAATGGCGGCGATCTGCGATTTTTATCGGGACTGCAATATTGTAGCGGAAATGTCGGACATTTTTGGGACCAATGACATTTATACAGCGATAAGAAATTTAAATGTCCACTGATTACTGTATAAATGTCATTGGCAGTGAAGGGGTTAACCTGGGGGGGGGGCAGTGAAGGGGTTAACAATGTTCCCTGGGTGTGTTCTAACTGTGGGCGGGGCAGGGCTGGTCGGGACATAACAGATCTAACTGATGCCAGTGACAGGGATCAGTAGATCTGTCATGTCCCGTCACAGAACGGAGAACCGCCGTGTTTACATCGGCGGTTCCCCGTTCTGCAGCTCTGTCAGGCGATCGTGGGTCTCGAGCGGACATCGAGTCCGCCCGACCTACGGGCACGCCCATGCAGCGTGCAGGGGGCGCGCCGGGAGCGTGCACAGGGGACGACGTCCATGGACGTCGTCCCGGCATTTGAGATCCGCGCTGGAGCCGTATTTCGGCAATAGCGCGGATCTGTAGGGGTTAAATATCTTCATAGGCGGCGCTTTAAATGCCTTCACATTTTGCCAGTTTAGAGTTACAGAGGAGATCTACGGCTAGAATTATTGCTCTCACTCTAATATTCGCGGCGATACCTCACATCACATGTATGGTTCGCATAACGTTTACATATGTGGGTGCGACTTATGCATGCGTTCGCTTCTGCACGTGCGCATGCAGGGATGGGGTGCTTTAATTTTTTTTTTTTTACACTGTCCCTTTAATTTTTTTTTTTTTTTTTTACACTTTCCCTTTCATTTTTTTTTTTTTTTTTTTACACTGTCCCTTTCATTTATTTATTTTTGATCATTTTTATTCCTATTACAAGGAATATAAACATCCCTTGTAATAGAAATAAGGATGACAGGTGCTCTTTATGGAGAGATTTGGAGTCATAAAGACTCCAAATCTCTTCTTTACCTTTAAAAGCAAAAGATCAAGAAAAAAAAAAAAGTGACGTCATGAGGTCATTATGTCACTCCGGTCCTCCAAGGCCATAGAGTCGATTAAAGAGTGTTAACTCTTTGATCGCCTACGAGAGCAGCCGGCCGCACCGCTGGATTGTTTCTCGGGCGTACCGGAGGAAACAATAAGCCAGAGAAACCCCAGGGAGCGGCGGGAGCTGGGGACGTCCTCTCTCCCCGCTTCGAAAATCGTTCCAGCAGCGCATGAGCCGCTAGGACCGGTTTCATGTGAAAGGCGGCTGCCTGAAGATAAAAAACGATACTGGGGTTATGGCTGATATATTCAGCCATAATCCAAGCAAACCATTTGCAGACATATTGCAGTCAGCAAGTGGTTAAAGTGGTTGTAAAGGCAGGACATTTTTTACCTTAACCACTTCAGCTCCGGAATGTTTTACCCCCTTTCATGACCAGGCCATTTTTGATATTCACCACTGTACTACTAACTGGTAATTGTGCAGTCATGCAACAATGTACCCAAATTAAATTTATATAATTTTTTTCACACTAATAGAGCTTTCTTTTGGTGGTACTTGATTTTTTAATTACATAAACGAAAAAAACCCCAAAAATGTTGAAAAAAAACCCCAAATACTGTATTTTCTGTTATAAAACATATCCAATAAAATCAAATTTCTTCATAAATTTAGGCCAAAATGTACTCTGCTACAGTCTTTGGTAAAAAAAAATTCCAATAAGCCCCCCGTTCACACCAATGCTATTTGTCATGCAATTACACAGCTCCAAATCGCATGACCAGTCGCACCCCAATTGCTGTGACTCATGTTGCGTAGACTTTGAAAAAGGTTCCTGCACTACATTTTGCTGATTTGATTGCGACTTACATGACGTCTGTTATATGAAAGCCGCAAGCCGTAATGAAATCGGCAATGCAAATTGCACTGATGTGCGGCTTTGAAATCACGCTGAAGTAGACCGATTTCAAAGCTGCGCTGCTGTGAACGCGGGGCTAAGTGTATATTGATTGGTTACTGTAAAAGTTATAGCATCTGCAAATTATGATTAAAGTGATTGTAAAGGTTCCGTTTTTTTTTAAATAACAAACATGTCATACTTATCTCCTCTGTGCAAGGGTTTTGCATAGACTGGCCCCGATCCTCCTCTTCTGGGGTCCCCCAGCGGCGCTCCTGGCTCCTCCCTGCATCGAGTGACCCATCAGGAAAGCGCTTTCCCTGGTGTCACCCATGGGGCGCGCTCCCGAGTCCTGCTGCTGCTGCTGCATCCCTTGACACAGACAGCAGGACTCGGCCCCGCCCCCGGCTCCCGCATCATTGGATTTGATTGACAGCAGCGGGAGCCAATGGCTGCTCTGCTATCAATCTTTCCAATGGGGACCTGAGACACCGTCTGGAGCGGGAACGATTGAGCTCAGGTAAGTAAATGGGGGCTCTGGGGGGAGCTGCACAACAAAAGGTTTTTCACCTTAATGTATTAAAACTGCGAGGGTTTACAACCACTTTAAAAGAAATACAAATGCTGTGCTGTGTTACTAAATGAAATGTGTCTTATTTATTATGTATCCCAATACAAAGGGTCATAATATTATCAAAATATATGTGATATTTGTACAAACATCATAAATCTAAATACAATTGAAAAAAATGAAAATTCAGAGGGTGACACCACTATTCTAAACTTACACAAAAAATAAAAAATACCAATTAATAAATCAATAAACATAGACCATGATGGATTTGTAGACGCTATAGCTTTTACATAAATCAATATACGCTTATTGGGATTTTTATTACCAAAAATATGTAGCAGAATACATATTGGCCTACATTTATGAAGAAATTATATGTTTTCAATTTTTTAATGAATATTTTTTACAGCAGAGAGTAAAAAATATTGTTTTTTTTGTTTTTGTTTTTTTTCAAAATTGTTGTTCTTTTTTTGTCTATAGAGCAAAAAATAAAAACCGCAGAGGAGATCAAATTCCACCAAAAGAAAGCTCTATTTGTGGGAAAAAATGACATCAATTTTATTTGGGTACAACGTCGCACAACCGTGCAATTGTCAGTTAAAATAACGCAGTACCGTATTGCAAAAATGGCCTGGTCATTAAGGGAGTAAAACCTTCTGGGGCTAGTCTATGGGGCTGCGTTATTCTATTGATGCACACAGTGTAGGAAGACACAAGTCCAGTCCCTGCATGCATGGGTGGCTCCATAGGACGCTGCAAGAGAAAGGAGCCACCCTGACACAGGAAGCCTGAGGAGTGGTCATGCCACCAACTTATACTGAAACAATAGGCAAGGGTTAAAAGATAAAGAAGCTGCATATCCAGTAAGTGAAAATGCCTAAAAAAATTATTATCACTTTAAGATTTTCATGTTAAAGAGGAATTTCACCCCCTTTTACCTGACTTATCCTCACAAAACATTCTCATACATACAGTGAATCCAGTGTTGTCCTTTTGCAGTTTGCCAATCCTCTGCCACAAGCCGGCTCACGCACCACCAATTTTACTTACGCCATCAGGGGGCCACTATCTCTTCTGGATTTTTGCCTTTGGCCTACTGATGACATGCATGCGCTGCATCATCAAGGAACTGGGTGCAAAAACTAGGAGGAGCCAGCTGGCTCCCTGATGATACTCATTGGCGCATGTGCAGAACAGTACCCGATGCCTCCTGGGATCCATGATAAGGGTCCTCCAGGAGTCTACGGGTGAGTGGGATGTAATTCTTAAAATACCAGAAGTGCTGCTAGGTGTGTTTGTCCTCCAACAAAAGTTATTGGGGCTAAAAAATGTCCAACTGTAAGAGCAGGAGGGGGGAGGATTGCAAAGGATGTTAGGGTCCATTTTAAAGTGTTATTAAACCCAGAACCCTGCAGTCACTATATCTGGTCTCCTGCAGTACACAGAACATGGAAATGCAATTATTTTAGTAAATATAAACTGCTAAAATACCTTCTCATCAAAAGTATATAGCAGTCTTGTGACTTCTATCAGTGTCTGGTTAAAGCTTGTAGGAGGAGTTTTCATTCTCCTCTGACTGTCCTATGAGACTGCATGACCCCTGACCCTCCGTCTGGACAGTGCTGATTGGCCCTGTGCTGATCACATGCACCCTCCCAAGAAAACAAAAACCTCTCTTGCAATACACAACAAACTGAGCATGTGTAGAGTGCCCCCGGGGCTCTGTTCTATCAGCAGATGGATTGGGGACTGTGGAAGTAGGGGAGGATCAGAGATGAAAGGATCAAACAGCTTCTTAGGTTCCACAGTGAGTATAACAAGCATTCTTTACTGCATATACAGACAGATTTTACTATTGTGGGTTTAGTAACACTTTAACCCTGACAATACAGTCATCTGCTTTTCTCCCCAGAATGGTGGTACCAACTTTTTTCAGGAATCATCCACCTGTTTCCTGGACTGAGATAGAGGCACATAGATGACACAATCATGTAAATTCTGGTGTTTGTGCAGTTTTTGGCTGTGTTTACAAATGTCTGGCACAGATCGGCCCCTCTGTAGTCTCTCAACTTCACCTTGTGACTTGCTAAAAAGTTACAATGTTTCAGTCCTATTCATTGGGGAAGAGGAGACTGAGGAGATGCTTCCTCCTGCCTGCAGAAAATTGATGACATCATCCCAGCGTAGACATAGCCAATGGTCTAGAGCAGGGATATGCAATTAGCGGACCTCCAGATGTTGCAGAACTACAAATCCCATGAGGCATAGCAAGACTCTGACAGCCACAACCATGACACCCAGAGGCAGAGGCATGATGGGACTTGTAGTTTGGCAACAGCTGGAGGTCCGCTAATTGCATATCCCTGGTCTAGAGCAAGGGTAGGGAACCTGCGGCTCTCCGGCTGTTGTAGAACTACATTTCCCATCATGCTTCTGGGAGTAATTGTATCCATCAGCCTTGCAATGCCTCATGGGAACTGTAGTTCTACAACAGCTGGAGAGCCGCAGGTTCCCTACCCCTGGTCTAGAGCATTGGTCGCCAAACTGCGGCCCATGGGCCAGATGCAGTCCTTTGCTTGCCTTTATCCGGCCCTTAAGGAATTATTCCTGTCCCTCACACCAACAAGAGGGCACTATTCTTCCCACTGACACCAACAATGGGACATAATTCCTTCCAATGACACCAACAATTGGGCACGGTTTGTCTCACTGACACCAACGATGGGGCACTATTCCTCCCCCTAATACCAAATATAGGGCACTGTCCGGCTCCCCTAAAATCTGTACAACAGTAAACTGGCCCATTGTTTAGAAAGCTTGGAGACCCCTGGTCTAAAGCAGTGGTCTTCAAACTGAGGCTTGAGGGCCAGATGTGGCCATTTTGCTTTATTTGGCCCTTGGGACATGGTTTTCATCCACTGATACCAACAATGGGACATATCACCCCCCCCCCCCATTGACACCACTGTCCCCCCTGCCACAAAGCACCACCCGCGATGTTGAGGGCATGTGGCCTGCTATGGTTTAGGTGGGGCACTCGCTTGCCCCACCCCCCCCTTTCCTGACCTGCTGGGCTGCATGCTTGAATAAGGGTCTGGTATGGATTTTGGGGGGTCCATGCCATTTTTTTAAAAAAAAATTGGCATGGGGTTCCCCTCAAAATCTATACCTGACCTGAAGGGAACCCCGCTGACAGCTGATGACTCATCAGTTGTTAAGGACACAGCAGCCAGCTTTCCGGCCGGCTCCTTAACAACCAGCTAAACGCAGTTTGTTAAAGAAAAAAATGCAAAACGCATGTAAGAACGCATAAAAAACACTTGCATTTTTGGTGCGGGTCCATTGAAGTATATTACACACAGAGCGCAATCTGCTGCGGGGAAAAAAAAGTCCCGGACCCTTTCCAAAAATGGACCTGCTGAAAAAGGCATAGATGTGAACGTGCACCATAGGAAACCATGTTAAAGGTACTGTAGCGTGTTTCTGAAAACTGCAAAATGCGCTAAAAAATGCATAGGAGCGAACCTAGGGTAAGTTACTGAACTGCAGCAGAGAAAATCGGGTCCCCTGTCCTGTCAGGCAGGGCTTTGTTGCAGAGCTAGGTAAATCTCAGAATGGATGGACAGAAATACAAATCCCTACAGGGATATGCAATTAGCGGACCTCCAGCTGTTGCAAAACTACAAGTCCCATCATTCCTCTGCCTCTGGGTGTCGTGCTTGTGGCTGTCAGAGTCTTGCTATGCCTCATGGGATTCGTAGTTCTGCAACATCTGGAGGTCTGCTAATTGCACATCCCTACAAGTTTAGCATGTAAAACGTCAAACTCCACATATGAATTTCTGTATTTTGATTTTTTGCCTAGAGTTCATCTTTAACAAAAAAGAGTTTAGTGAACGTCAACTAAATTCTAAGAGTGATCTGATGACAATAAAGTG
>BLSH010360605.1:462942-487504 GCA_018402905.1 Glandirana rugosa | reverse complement strand
TACACCCCCAGATCCCCCCATCCATCCACTCTGATCACAACCCCAGATCCCTCCACTTTGATCACACCCCTATATCCAGCACCAGATCCCTCCACTTTGATCAGACCCCCAGATCCCCCACCAGATACCTCCATTCTGATTACATCTCCAGATCCCTTACCAGATACCTCCACATCCCCCACCAGATACCTCCACTCTGATTACACCTCCAGATGCCTCAACCAGATTCCTCCACTCTGATCACACCCCCAGATACCCCACCAGATCCACCCACCATTACACCTCCAGATCCGTCCATTCTGATCACACCTCCAGATCCCTCCACTCTGATTACACCTTCAGATCTCCCACCAGATCCCTCTACTCTGAACACACCCCCAGATCCCCTACTAGACCCCTCCACTCTGATCACACCTTTAGATCCCCCACCAGATCCCTCCACTCTGATCACATCCCCAGATCCCCTACTAGACCCCTCCACTCTGATCACACCTTTAGATCCCCCACCAGATCCCTCCACTCTGATCACATCCCCAGATCCCCTACTAGACCCCTCCACTCTGATCACACCTTTAGATCCTCCATCAGATCCCTCCTTAATGTGTAAGTTGAAGAGCAATTATGCCCCATTGTTGGTATTAGTGGATGAAAATTGTGTCCCAAGGGCTGGATAAAAGGAAGCAAAGGGTCACATCTGGCCCCCAGGCCTCAGTTTGGAGACCAAGGTCTAAGATGGCTGTCACTGGAACAGGGGACTCCACTGGAAGATTCCCCTCTATTTCTGTGCTGATGACAACTAAATGTTTGGACTTTTCCTCACTTTCAGTCCTGTTGATAATGGTAACTAGGACAAACCGAGAGAAGAGACACAGACAGGAATACAAATGACAGAGCTCTTTCCTACTTTATAGAAAATAAAAAAAAGTTGGCTTTAGATACACTTTGAGTTCCTTGTAGCACCCTCACTGCACGTACCTTACTAATCCCCCACATCACATGGGTCCTTTGGGGGTCAGGAAGCCTGTGAGAACACAAAACGTGTAAATATATAGAATGTTGAGCAGTTAAAAAAAACATCAATTTAGAAAACAAAAAGAGAAAAAAAAATATCAAAAACTTTTCATACAAATAGCCATTTGTTGGGAAATCCTCCAGTCTGTTATAAATTAAAAGGGATAAAATATCTAAAAGTGGTAACCAAAGGTTTGAAGGATATCCGCAATTTATTTATCACAGGTACTTATATAGCGCTGTCAATTTACGCAGCACTTTACATATATATATGTTGATGAATTTGCAGACTAAAATATTGACCTTGCTTCTAGCATTTGTATTAGAACATTATACAGTACAGTGAACACTCCTTCCGGAATGGTCTATAGAGCCCCAGTGGGTATATTCTGCAAATAACTCTTCCATGCTGGAGCCTGGCCAAAAACTGGGAGACTGGGAGGTTGCCTACGGGGTCTAGAAGAAATGCGCTGTTCAGATGTCACAGCATTTGCACAGCCATCGCAAATACTCCCCATAATGTGTCTAATATCTCTATTTCCTATGATTGTCGGCTCCACCTAGAGGCCATGATGTGGCATCTTTCTGAAACGCCTCAATCAGGAAAAAAAAAAAGCATAATGACCACTAGATGGAGCTGATGATCACAGGAAATAAATATGTTAACCACATTACAGGGATGATTTGTGACGGCAGTGCGGATGTTGTGACATTTGCATAGTCAATTTTTTATAAATAGACACCTAAATGTCAGGTTGTACATTATTTACGGACAGCAAGTCTAAAGCTGCAACAATCCTCGCTTCACCTGTCCATGCTAAAAGACATAGATGAGCGAATCTCTCCTGCCAGCTATTGTTTTCCGACAGCTGGCACCTGTAGCTGTCTGAATACCTAAACAGTGACTGAATCTGATCGGATGCAGCTGCTGTAAAGGCCAACACTTTTCTGCCTGGCTCCTTCGACTTTCACATTAATTTAGTCGAAATTCAATCTGTGTATGGCCAGCTTAACGCAGATACGAAGAAAAGAGTTGGTTGCATGCGTTTTTTTCATTCTGAAAAATGTTGTGGCTCCTTGGGGGCGGGGCTTAATCACTATACACCTCTGTGATTTCTGAAGGCTGACAGAGGAAACTTGACTTCAAGTTAAAAAAAATATGTAGACAAATAAAAATGTTTATCTAGAGCAGTGTTTTTCAACTCCAGTCCTCAAGGCACACCAACAGGTCATGTTTTCAGGATTTCCATGAGTTTGCACAGGTGATTTGATCAGTTTCACTGCCTTAGTAATTACCACAGCTGTTTCATCTGAGGGAAATCCTGAAAACATGACCTGTTGGTGTGCCTTTAGGACTGGAGTTGAAAAACACTGATCTAGAGTACCTGAAAAGCAAGCATTATAGAGTTCAATCATTACCATTCCTCTCTTCACAACATCATTGCACCCTAACCACTGTTAGGCCGAGGACCGAGCCTCTTTTTGAGATTTGTTGTTTACAAGTTAAAATCAGGTTTTTTTTGCTAGAAAATTACTTAGAACCCCAAAAAATTCTATATTTTTTTCCAGACACCCTAGAGAATAAAATGGTGGCTGTTGCAATACTTTATGTAACACCGTATTTGCGCAGCGGTGTTACAAGCGCAATTTTTTTGGAAAAAATACACTTTTTTGAATTAAAAAAATATTACAACAGTAAAGTTAGCCCAATTTTTACCTATATTGTGAAAGATAATGTTATGCCAAGTAAATTGAAACCCATGTCAGACTTCAAAATTGTGCCCGCTTGTGGAAAGGCGACAAACTGACATTTGAAAATCTCCATAGGTGACATTTTAAAATTTCTACAGGTTACCAGTTTTGAGTTACAGAGGAGGTATTTTGCTAGAATTATTGCTCTCGCTCTAATGATCGCGGCGATACCTTGTGTATGCGCTCGCTTCTGCGCGTGAGCTTGACGGGACAGGGTGCTTTAAACTTTTTTTTCTTATTTATTTTACTTTTTATTTTTACACTGTCCATTTAAAAAATAGTTTTGGGTCACTTTTATTCCTATTACAAGGAATATAAACATCCCTTGTAAAAGAAAAAAAAGCATGAAAGGACCTTTTTAATGTGAGATCTGGGGTCAAAAATACCTCAGATCTCAAATTTACACTCAAATGCAAAAAAAAAAAAAATCCCCTTTAAGATCATTGGGCAGAAGTGACGCTTGACGTCGCTTCCGTCATCCAATGGTATGGAGCCGAGTGGGGGCCATCTTTCCCTCACTCTGCTCCAGGCCTGTGAGGGAAAAGGTTCGGATCACCTCTGCCGCTACCGACAGCTCTGGTAAGTGGCAGAGATGACCGGAGCGCAGCGAAGGGGGGGCACCTCTCCTGCTCCTGATAAAAGTGATCTTTCGGTGAATCTGTCGCAGTGACCACTTTTATCCGAAAGCAGACCGCCTGCCGCTTACAGAGGAAGTAAACCCAGATGGGGTTTACTTCCTCTATATACACCTGTAAAGTAGAAGCATAATGGGCTACTATGCATCGCACAGCAACCCATTATGTGCCACTTACCTGCGAACGAGTCCAGCGCTGTCCCCTGCGCTGGCCGCATCCATCTTCTGCCCCTCTTCCTTCCGGGGCCGCGACTCTGGCTCTGTGACTGGCCGGAGGCGCATGACGTCACTCCCACGCATGCACACGGGAGTTGCCAGTCATGGCATAGGGTCAGTGGAGAAACGGCAAGGAGGCCTTTTCTTCACTGCGCATGTGCCGACATGGCGTCGGCACATGCAGAACACTGCATGTCTCCTGAACCGTGCAGGTTTGGGAGATATGCAGGGCACCAACAGGTAAGCCTTATTCTAGGCTCGCCTGTAGGTTAAAGTGGTTGTCACAGGTTGACAACCACTTTAAGAGGATACCGGGGTAACAGCAGCTATCTGCTGCTGCTATCAGCTATCAGTGACAACGGCTAAAGAAATAATGCAACTTCTAAGGTATTATTATTGTTACTATTACAGGTACTTATATACAGTAGAGCTGTCAATTTACAGAGTGCTATATACATATATATTATACATTCACATCAGTCCCTGCCCTTAATGAGCTTACAATCTAAGGTCCCTAACTCACATTCATTCATACATCTATTAGGGCCAATTGAGACAGTGGCCAATTAACCTACCAGCATGTCTTTGGAGTGTGGGAGGAAACCAGAGTACCCGGAGGAAACCCATGCAGGCACTGGAAGAACATGCAAACTCCATGCAGGTAATGTCGTGGTTGGGATTCAAACCGACAACGCCAGTGCTTCTAGATGGAAGTGCTACCCACTTAGCCACTGTGATTCCCACACAGTGGGCAAGGAAAGTAGGCACCAACACTCCCACTTTCATCTCAACCACATGATCGCCCGTTGATTCCTTAGTCACTGTGATGCCCACACAGTGGGCAAGGAAAGTATGGCACCAACACTCCCACCTTCATCTCAACCACATGATCGTCCCTTGGTTCCTGGGTGGAGGTAGCAGGTGGTGGGAGTAGATCTTGGTTTATGCAAATACTGACTTTCAGAAAGTCTGAAATTGCACATAAAGCAGTGAAGAGTGAGGTGGTGACCATAAAGGTCCTACCTGGAACCTTATTGGGTTTACTATCCAATTGTTTTTACATCGAAAATCAAAAGCAGCGTGGGTTATAAACTTACTTATCAAAGCTCAGGACGCTATGGAATGTTGACGATTCATCAAAAACTGACAACATGTAAATCTCATCTACTATAACGTGCAGTGAGTGCCTAGGAGAGAAGAGAGTAAAGCTTTATACATCAAAAGTCATCTTTGAAGAGAACATGCAGCAAAGATCCTTGACAACTTTTTTCCTTAGCTTTGGTAGTTCTTAGGACTTTCTTCTTGCTTTATGTCCTCCTGGTTGGAGAGATTTGCCTTCACTTCCTTTCGCTGGGAGTGGTAATAAAGGGAAATCTCCCCAATTGGGACACAGATAATAATAATAGGAGAGTAGAGGTTGTATCTAGTCCTTGCTGAAGGAAATACTCAGTGGCGGCCGCTCATGCAGGGCACAGGGGCGCCACCCCCCTGATATGCATGCCGGGTGTATAAATTTCAAGGGTTTTTTATTTTTTTAGAAGCACCCAATTAGAGCTGGAGGCTGTAATTGGCTTCAAAAAAGGTGGGCTCAGGGCGCAGAGTACTGCGCCCGGAGCCCATCCAGTTGTGTGATTAATATTCACTAATGTCTTCCTGTTTCTCCTCCTGGCCAATCAGGAAGCAGGTCCTGAGACCCGATTGGCAGGGAGTCCTAACACCCGATTGGCCACGAGTCCTAACTCCTGATTGGCCAGGAGGAGAAGCGACCACCAGGACTCAGGAGGAGACGTGGGGGGGAAGCCGCCGAGGCTGCAACCTGGATGGGGTAAGTGCGGGGCTGGTGGTAGACATGTGCACTGCCGAAAAAAATTTGTTCATTTTCATTTAATTTGTTTTCTTGTTTTTCGGGTCATTCGTTATGTGATTTCGAATAAATTCATAACTTCATAAACATCTGAACTTTCTGAAATTCAAAAATCCAAAAATTCGAAAATGAAAAAATAAGAACGAAAATCCGAAAATAAAAATTAAAATCTGAAAACAAGAATGAAAATCCGAAAATTTGAAAACGCAAAATAACTAACTAATAATAACTATTAAATTATGACGAATTATAAATAAACTACAAATTATCCAAAATAACAAATGCCGCATCTAAACAAATGGAACGTAACTACTTAATAATAATGACAATAATAATAGTAAAAAGTTTATTATTATTATTTATTATTATTAATTCGTTATGTTCCATTTGTTTAGATGCGGCGTTCGTTATTTCGGATACTTTGTAATTTTCGGATAAATTCTTATTTGTTAACATTCACTAAGAGCCAAATTTGAAAGGAAATTTCAATACTCATAATTTAATAGTTAGTAATAGTTATTATTAGTTAGTTATTATATTGGGTTTTCAAATTTTACAGTTTTTGAATTTTCGTTCTTTTGAATTGTCATATTTTTGTTCCTATTTTCAAATTTCTGAATTTTCAGCAAAATTTGTTAAATGTTTTTTCGTTAAATATTTTTCAATTAACGAATTTGTCGAATTTCGTCAAACAATGAGTTCGGAACTAAACAAATTGCACATGTCTAGCTGGCGGGGTCCTGGCAGGCAACAGGTGAGCGATCGAGCACCAGCTGCCACTGGAAATACTAATATTAGTGGTATCCCCTTTGGAGAGATTTCCCCTTTCTTATTGTCCTAGTGAAGCCTATTGCTTAGACGGAAAGTTTGAGGAATTCTCTCTAGTGGGGACACAGACAGCAAAAGCCACTACAGATATTGTAACCATTTTCTGATCCTATCCAAAACATTAAAAAAAAGATCACAAGGTTTCCTGTGCAGTCATAGAGTGGACAGGTCCTCTGGCTGGCTGTCTACAAGTGTGCCTCCAGCCCCCGTGTCATCTTGTGACCCCAGCATGCCCAGTGACTCCAACAGCCTCTCCAGTACCCAATGTCACCTACTGACTTTAGTGCACCCAACATTCAAAGAGCACCTCCAGTCTCTGTGCCATCTTGTGACTAGAGCATGCCCTGTGACTCCAAGAGTGCTTCCAGTGTAGTCTAAAAAACACTTTAGCACTAAACCCAAGGGGAATCTTTAATCCCGATTCTTTCCACAATCCCCACTAAGGGTGCAGCCCTCCACCGACTGGGAAGTTCTCCAAACTAACTGCAAAAACATACAGGGGGAGCAAACACCTCGTGCATTACCATTGGAATGAGCCATTGAGATGCTGGGTGCACTAAAGTGACTAGATGAGACGGGACTGGAGGAGCACTTGAAGTTACTGGTGGCACTGGGTGCATTAAAGTCGCTAAGTACAGTACTCTTGGAGTCACTGGGTGTGCTGGAGTCACAAGATGACATGGGAACACATTGAACGCAATGTGATTCATCCTAGGAACAGATGGTTAGCCTGCCGACCTGTTTCGGGGGTCATGCCCTTTTCCTCAGAGCTAAACCAACCTTATGCTAAATGGTCTGTTGTTTGGTCAACCAAAAGGCCATCTATTGTGAGGTTGGCTTAGCTCTGTCCTCGTCCTAGGAGGAGTCACATTGCGTTCAAGCTGGAGCAGATCATGTTTGCTTGATGTTGTTTAATGGCATGTGAGTATCCATTTGTCTATGTGGATTTAATAAAGTTTATCAATGCACAAGGTGGTTGCACCCTCCTGTAAGTTTTTTGGCATTCGCCAAGAGTGCTTTCAGTGCATATGGCACTTACTCACTCCAATACGCCCAGAGGCCTAAATTACTTCAAGTGCATCTCCAGTTCCCATGTCATCTTGTGACTCCAGCACACCCAGTGACTCCAAGAGTGCCCGTGTCATCTAGTGACTTTAGTGCACCCAGCATCTTCAATAGTGGTTCCAGTTCCTGAGTCATCTTGTGACTCCAGCACACCCAGTGACTCCAAGGGTACCTCCAGTCCCCGTGTCATCTAGTGACTTTAGTGCACCCAGCATCTTAAGGAGTGCTTCCAGTTCCTGAGTCATCTTGTGACTGTAGCATGCCCAGTGACTCCAAGAGTACTTCCAGTCTACGTGTCATCTAGAGACTCCAGTGCCCCAAGCGACGCCAACAGCACTTCAAGCCTCCATGCCATCTAGTGATGACTCCAGTGCCCCAACTGACTGCAAGAATGCTTCCGGTCCCCTTGTTATCTAGTGACTCCAGTGCGCCTTGTGCCTCAAATGGCTCCCAGAGCATCTCCATTTCCCTTGTTATCTAGTGACTCCATGGCACCCAGTGCTACAAGTGACACCAAGGGCACCTCCTGTCTTTGTTATCTACTGACTCTAGTGCCCCAAACGACTCCAAGAGTGCTTCCAGCCCCCTTGTCATCTAGCAACTCCAGTAAACCTTATGCCTCAAGTGACTCCAAGAGCACCTCCATTCACCTGGTCATCAAATGACTCCAATGCACCCAGTGCCACAAGTTACTTCAAGAGCACCTCCAGTAACCATGCCATCTAGTGACTCCAGCGCACCCAGTGCCCCTAAGAGTACCTCCAGTCCCTGCGCCATCTAGTGACTCCAGTGTGCCCAGTACCCCAAGTGACCCCAGAGCACCTCCATTCCCCTTATCTAGTGACTCCAGTGCACCCAGTGCCCCCAAGTGACCTCAAGAGCACCTCCAGTGCCTGTACCATCTAGTGACTTCAGTGCATCCAAGGCCTCCAAGTGACCACAAGAGCACCTCCAGTCCCCATGCCATCTAGTGACTCAAGTGCACTCAGTGCCCCCAAGTGACCCCAAGATCACCTCCAGTCCCTGTGTAATGTAGTGATTCCAATCGTGTCCTATGCACGTCAGTGACACCCAGAGCCCACTACACTCCTACATCACCTGGACAGTCCCTCTCTCGGTGGATACAGACCACTGCTTGTGACAACATCTTTACAAATCCAAGTTCCTTGTTTCTCTGCTTAGTAATAATACTGATATGTCTTGGCCAAAGTGTTAAACAAAAGGACAGTTAAAGCAATATGCAAGCACAATAGAGAAATTCAGCGCAGAGCCGCAGCGCTGCAAGACAAAGTCACATGACACTGCACCTTTTAGCAAACTCCAGGAAGTCCAACATTTCGGAAGCGGAGTAGATGTCTCCCAGAGGATTGTGGGGGTTTATCAGGATTAGCGCCTTCACAGGGGTGCCCTGGAAGGAACAACGCAGGTTAGGGTTCTGCCAGCAGGGAGCGACACCAACTGCCATTCATGCCACACAGTACGAGTCACACACTCACCTCCTCTCTGGCCGTCTGCAGCGCTGACTCCAGCTTCTGCACAGTGAGTTGGAACGGCCGGGTCTCTGAAGATGTTACCTGACAACCAGACACACTTAGATTTAGTTTCTTGGACACAACTTCATGGTATTTTCTTGAATAATAATTTCCAAACCATCCTTTATATACACTCATTGGCAAATTTATTAGGTACACCTGTTCAATTGATTGGTAACACAAATTGCTAATCAGCAGCAACTCAATACATTTAGGCATCTAGACGTGGAGAAGATGACTTGCTGAAGTTCAAACCAAGTCTCAGAATGGGGAAGAAAAGGGATTTAGTTGACTGAACGTGGCGTGGTTGTTGGTGCCAGACGGGCTGCTCTGAGTATTTCAAAAACTGCTGATCTACTGGGATTTTCACACACAACCATCTCTCGGGTTTACAGAGAATGGTCAGAAAAAAAGAGAAAATATCCAGTGAGCAGCAGTTGTGTGAAGAAAAATGCCTTGTTGATATCAGAGGAGAATAGGGAGACCAGGTTCCAGATGATAGAAAGGCAACAGTAACTCAAATAGCCACTCGTTACACCCAAGGTATGCAGAATACCTTCTCTGAATGCACAACACATCCAACCTTGAAGCAGATGGGCTACAGCAGCAGAAGACCACACCGGGTGCCACTCCGGTCAGCTAAGAACAGGAAACTGAGGCTACAATTGGCACAGGATCACCAAAATTGGACAATAGAAGATTGGAAAAACGTTGCCTGGTCTAATGAGTCTCGATTTCAGCTGCAACATTCAGATGGTGGGGTCTGAATTTGGTGCATGGATCCATCCTCCCTTGTATCACCGGTTCAGGCTGGTGGTGTAATGGTGTGGGGGATATTTTCTTGGCACACTTTTTATTGAATGAAAAAAAAAATGATTTGCTTCCCCCATCCACGCACTCGGCGTTGATGGGGGAGTCCCTCCTGCGTATTGTATTCTGACAGAGGGGAGAGTACCCCACTGTCAGAATACAATGATCAGGGTTGCTGGCTATAGCCGGTGGCACTGATCAAGTGAAATAAACCTGACAGGCTGGTTGCACAGAAGTCAATCAAGAGATCCACATCCATGCGACAAGTCTGATCATAGGTGGATCGAAATTTGGCCGGTCCCTGCTATGCATGAAGGTAAAAATCCTTCAGTGTGCAACAATCCCCCTAATACTGACTTGAGCTGCGATCCAGCGATGTGCATGAGAGCTTGGCTCTCGGGTAACTCTCAGCCAGTGAGCCAATAAGAAGAGAGAGGGGGCAGGGCCAAGCCGTGGCTCTGTGTCTGAATGGACACGCACAGCAGCAGATCGGGAATGAGTCTGCTTAGGTGCCCCCACTGCAAGCTGTTTGCTCTGAAGGCACTTGGAGGGACCAGGAGCACCAGCAGGGGACCCAAAAAGAGGAGGAACGGTAAGGGGCGATTCCGGCCCCTTACCACGGGATCAGCTGTCAGCCAATGACAGCTGATCACGTAATTTATACAGAAGATTGGTAATCTGCTTTTTTCCCCTCAAAAGTGTTTCCCCCTGAAAGTGGAGAAAAAAAAAAAGCAGATCACTGGCTTCTGTCAGAGGGACATCGGTCCCGAACAGGGAGAGCCACCGCTGCCTCATCTGTGCCCAGCACCCACCAGTGCCACCGGCCAGTGCATACGAGTGCAGTCAATCATTTCCACCTAATAGTGCCACCTATCAATGCCCACCATTGTCACCTATCAATGCCCATTAGTGCCCATCAGTGCCTCATCATCAGTATCACCTACCAGTGCCCATCAGTGCCACCTATCAATTCCCTTCAGTGCCACTGAATACAATACAGTATACAGTGCATACAATCCCTGTAATCTCTAAAAACATAACACTTCATTATTGATTTGCAGATCATTGAAGCCAACATAGGACCCAATCACTCACCTTGCTCGCTAGGTGCACATAGGCCAGCTTAATACCGCTGTACAGGAAAATACTTTGTGTGATTCCTCCATAGAACGGGGTGGCAATGAGAATGGAATCTGTGACACAAGAATGAAGAAGAAACAGTTACTGAAAAAACGACACAAGTCAAGCAATGAAAGACACGGATAAGAAGCAGCATGTGAAATGGCTTCAGCTACTCTTCAGAATATACAAGGAAACCATAGAATTTGTCATTGGCACACCTAAGCTGGTTACCGGCATAAGACAAGAGAGCTTTGGGTTATGCAATAAGCAAACACATCCATCTTAAAGAATATGTAAACCCAACATTTCATATTCCTTATATGTGGCTGCTGTACTATGTACTTGTATGAGAAAGTCTCCTGTTCTCTTTGTATTGCTTCCTTTGTGTGAAATCCCTGGTGTTCCTGCCAGTCTCTCTGCTTTCCTATCAAAAACTGACCACACTAGGCATGAGATCACAGCGTGCTCAGTTCTCTATCTGTGCTGGGAACTCAAATTGCTCTCCTCCAATGATCAGATATGTGCTGACACGCCTCTCTCCCTGCACAGCCATTCACTGGGAAGATCAGTGTGCTGCTGTTTCTCCTCACCCAGCTCTATAAAATCCTTATGCAACTGGTATGTGATCACTTATAAAAAAGGGGAAAAAGGTTTATATATATATATATATATATATATATATATATATATATATATATATATATATATATATATATACACACACACACACACACACACACACACACACACACACACGGTATATACACAAATGTTTTTACATTTTGAACTGAATGGGTTGTTTTACAAGGTGAGGGTTTACATTCACTTTAATGGTGGGGGCTGTCTATGACCAATTGGTGCGTGATCCCTGATAGTTCACAGACAGAAGAGAATGGTCAGATGTCCTGGCACAATCTGGTTCAGCTTCTGCCCATAAATAGGAATTTTCTGGTCGCCAGGGCCATCTCAATGCATGGGCACCCCTGGACACTGCCCAGGGGCCCAGGTGCATGGGGACCCCATGCCATTCTTGCATTACATTATACTTGCCAACGGTCTCTGATTTATCAGGACAGTCATGCTTTTTATTAAACTTGGGATGGCCATGTCCCAGGAAGCATCCCAGAACCTGTATTGTGCACTCCTGATCCCAGTATTGTGCCCTCCTGATCAACCCCCCCACACACACGCTATACTGTGCCCTTCTGCTTTCCCCCTTATACTGTGCCCTTTGTGTTGATTAGCCTATTTATACTTTAATTCTTGGGAGTAGGTGCATAAATCAGGCTGATAGGGGCCCCAGGGCATTACTCTGCCCAGGGGCTCATGATATTATTAAGGCGGCCCTGCTGGTCACTCAAATGAAAAAAGTAGGGAGCTGGAAAAGCATGCAAACAGTCCCCATGCTGCTGGCCATTTGGAAATCGTGATTGGAAAAAGTTTTTTTTAAAACCGGCAATCGTGTCTATCAAGAAAAATTTAATTGGGACGGCCCCACAGACTTTAGACAAAAAGTATGGATTACATTCCTATTAAAAAAAAAAAAAAAAACAGTATGGGTCCCCAAAAAAAAACAGACCCCAGATACAGGATGACCTCCCTTTACAGCACCCAGCTTTTTGCTGCAATGGGCAGCATTTACATTTAATTTTCCAGCACCCGAGTTCCATTGTGAGACTTGCTCCATAAAGATGAATCAGAAAACTGAACCGCGCTCTCCCATTCATCTCTATGAAGCTTGAAGTACAACAGGTTCCCTTTAACCACTTGCCGACCAGCTCACGCACTTTTACGGCTGCAATGTGGCAGCTGCGCGCGAATCACTGGTATATATATAGCGGCCCCTTTAAATAGCTATAGCAGACGCGCGCACGCGCGATCGCTCCTCAGAGGGACAGAATGGGTAATCTGTCAATGCAAACAGACAGATATCCATTGTGTCAGGGGAGCAGAGAGAGATCTGCTGTTCCTAGTACTCAGGAACAACGATCTCTCTGCAATCCCAGCCCCCACAGTTAGAAACACCTCCCAAGGAATGCATTTAACCCTTTGATCATCCCCTAGTGTTAACCCCTTCCCTGCCAGTGTCATTTATACAGTAAGCAGTGTATTTTTATAGCTCTGATCGCTGTATAGAGGTCAGTGGTCCCAAAAAAGTGTCCGATCTGTTCGCTGCAATGTCGCAGTCCCGCTAAAAATTGCAGATCGCCACCATTACTAGTATATAAAAAAAAAAAAAAATTAACAATAAAAATGCCAAAAAAAATCCCCTATTTTGTAGATGCTATAACTTTTGCGCAAACCAATCAATAAACACTTATTGCGATTTGTTTATGTAGAAGAATACACATCGGCCTAAACTGATGAAGAAATTTGTTTGTTTTTTATGGATATTTATTATAGCAAAAAGAAAAAAAATATATATATTTTTTCAAAATTGTCTGTCTGTTTTTGTTTATAGCGCAAAAAATAAAAACCACAGAGGGGATCAAATACCACCAAAAGACAGCTGTATTTGTGGGGAAAAAAGGATGTCAATTTTGTTTGGGTACAACGTCGCACGGCCGCGCAATTATCAGTTAAAGCGATGCAGTGCCGAATCGCAAAAAGTGCTCTCGTCAGAAAGGGGGTAACTCCTTCCGGGGCTGAAGTGGTTAAAGTGGTTGTAAATCTCAGACATTAAAAATGAACAAAGCATATCCCTCTATAGTGTGTACTTGTCTCAATGCAGAGCACAAAGTGTCATTTCTGTCTGTTGCCTCCTTCCTCTGCTATCTGCATGAGTCACTTCTGACAAGTTTTCCTGATACTGAGAGAAAAATGGTGACAGGGGAAGGAGCTCCAGCTGATTGACAGCCTTATCCCTGTTCCTGTGTGCTGTGTGAAGTAGGGCGTGTCCCTTCCCTCCAATCAGCTCTCAGAGTTCAACTCTCTGAGCTTTGTAGAGTGTAACTTAAGCTCCCTAACCCCTTTTTTCTGAACTTTAAAATTCAGCACGGATGTAGAGAAGACTGCAGATAAACGGGTACAACTTATGTAGGAGGATTTGTTTCATCTCCATGTATCACCCGAGGTCAATAAACCTCCCTGGGTGTATGGAAAGGTTTACAAACCACTTTAAAGAACATGTGAAGGCAGAAGGTTATTTTATCTTAATGCATTCTATGCATTAGGATAAAAAACCTTCTGTGTGTAGCAACCTCCCCAGCACCACCTAATACTTACCTGAGCCCCATTTCTCTCCAGCAGTGTCAACGAATGTCTAAGGCATCCAGGACACTCCTCCTGATTGGCTAAGGCACAGCAGCTGCACCATTGGCTCGCACAGCTGTCAAAGTCTGTCAGCCAATCATGGGAGAGAGGTGGGGCCACGTCGGGGCTCCGTGTCTGAATGGACACACGGAGCTCTGACTCGGCTGGGGTGCCCCCATAAGAAAGCTGAGGGGGCACTTGAAGGAGGGAGGGGCCAGGAGAGCACAAGAGGGACCTGAGAAGAGGAGGATCCAGGCTGCTCTGCGCAAAACCAACTGCAAAGAGGAGGTAAAACATGTTTGGTTTTTTTTTGTTTTTTTTTTTTAAAGGGAGCCTTTACAATCACTTTAAGACAGATCAGACACACAAAATGAAACATTTCTAAAGAAGCACCTTAATCACCACTATGTCTAGAAATCATAAGGATATCAGCTCACCTCCAGGATCGCAGAGGACAGCTGCCAGAGAGGAGAACAAGGAGCCACAGCCGTTCAATATGACCACCTGGGAGACAGAAGGAGACTTATTACAAATCTACCCAAACAATCAGTGAGGAAAGATTTACTGGGGAATCAATGTATGATAAAAGCACCCAAAAGCGAGCCCTGCGCCATGTATAGAACACCCAGAGCAAACCCTGCACCTCGTATAGAACACCCAGAGCAAACCCTGCACAATGTATAGAAAAAACCCTGAGCAAACCCTGCACCATGTATAGAACACCCAGAGCAAACCCTGCACCATGTATAGAAAAAACCCTGAGCAAACCCTGCACCATGTATAGAACACCCAGAGTAAACTCTGCACCATGTATACAACACCCAGAGCAAACCCTGCACCATGTATACAACACCCAGAGTAAACTCTGCACCATGTATACAACACCCAGAGCAAACCCTGCACCATGTATACAACACCCAGAGCAAACCCTGCACCATGTATACAACACCCAGAGCAAACCCTGCACCATGTATACAACACCCAGAGCAAACTCTGCGCCATGTATAGAACACCCAGAGCAAACCCTGCACCATGTATAGAACACCCAGAGCAAACCCTGCACCATGTATAGAACAGCCAAAGCAAGCCCTGCACCTCGTATAGAACACCCAGAGCAAACTCTGTGCCAGGTATAGAGCACCCAGAGCAAACCCAAAGGATATGCAATTAGCGGACCTCCAGCTGTTGCAGAACTACAAGTCCCATGAGGCATAGCAATACTCTGACAGCCACAAGCATGACGCCCAGAGGCAGAGGCATGATGGGACTTGTAGTTTTGCAACAGCTGGAGGTCCGCTAATTGCTTATCCCTGGTATATTGTATACCATCTCCCTACAAGTGCTACATACACGCACCAACGATATCTATTGCACATGTCCCGATCTCAAAGTAGAAATCAGCTGAGATGATCATCATGTGGTTGATTAATTGTATGATTAATTCCTGGTGTGAGATGTATAGATAAGAGATGATGATATGACATAAGATTAGAGACTGTTCCTACCTGAGGAAGGGCGTGAACTGTTGTATTGGCCCGAAACTGTCGATTTATTGGGAACTTTCTCATACTTTTTTGTATATATTTATCTATTTTTCATTAAAACTTTGTGTGCAGCAATCCTGACTTTTTGCTTTATATATGGCCCTTGGGTAGGGCTTATTGCATGCACCGGGAAGAAGTCTGTGTGCTGTATAGATATTTATACACACACCACTCAGCGTAAATGAGTACACCCCAACAGATTTGTCAGAAAACCTTTACTTTCAGAATCAACATTTTCTATGGACACTATGCTACAAAATACTCCCACAAATGCAGCCCATTGATTGTAACCAAGTAGAGCTGCACGATTCTGGATAAAATGAGAATCACAACTTTTTTGCTTAGGATAAAGATCACGATTCTCACAGCGTAACATCATTTTTCACATCATACAAAAAAAAAAAAAAATTTAGCCAACTTTACTGTTTCCTTTTTTTTAAACTGAAGTATATTTTTTCCCAAAAAATTGCATTTGAAAGACCGCTGCGCAAATACAGTGTGACATGAAATATTGCAACAACCACCATTTTATTCTCTAGGGTCTCTGATATATATATATATATAGATAGTGTTTGGGGGTCCTAAGTAATTTATTAGCAGAAAATACTAATTTTAACTTGTAAGAAAAAAAGTGTCAGAAAAAGGCTTGGTCTTTAACCACTTCACCCCCGGAAGGATTTCCCAGGTTAGGACCAGAGCACTTTTTGCGATTCGGCACTGCGTTGCTTTAACTGACAATTGCGCGGGCGTGCGACATTGTACACAAACAAAATTGATCCTTTTTTTCCCACAAATAGAGCTTTCTTTTGGTGGTATTTGATCATCTCTGCGTCATTTCTGATCACCGCTATAAACAAAGAAAGAGCGTCAATTTTGAAAAAAAACAATATTTCTTACTTTTTACTAAAATTCAAATTAAAAAAAATATATATAAAAAAACATTTTTTTTCATCGGTTTTGGCCGATTTATATTCTTCCTCATATTTTTGGTAGAAAAAAAAAAATCGCAATCGGCGTTTATTGATTGGTTTGCGCAAAAGTTGCCGCATTTACGGATGATGAGAATTCATTTCTGGGGTTTTTATTTATTTTATTTTTTTTACTAGTAATGGTGGCGATCTGCGATTTTTAGCAGTACTGCGATATAGCAGCGCACATGCCGGGCATTTTTGACACTTTTTTGGGACCAATGACATTTATTTAGCTATCAGAAATTTAAATTTCCACTGATTACTGTATAAATGTCATTGGCAGTGAATGGGGTTAACCTGCAGGGGGCGATCTAGGGGTTAACTGTGTTCCCTGGGTGCGTTCTAACTGTGGGGGGGGGGGGGGCAGGGCTACCCATGGGCATAAGAGATCTAACTGATCCCAGTGACAGGGATCAGTAGATCTCTTATGTCCCCATTCAAAGAGCCGGGAACCGCCGTGTTTACATCGGCGGTTCCCCATTCTTTCACTCTGGCCGCTCATCGTGGCTCGCCGGCGGACATCGGGTCCACCCAAGCCGCGGGCACACTCTTCCAGAGTGTGTCGGGCATGAGGACGCGCCGGTGGAGGTGCGCGCTCGCCCCCTAGCTACGCCTGCGCGAATCACCGCCCATTTACGCCGATTCGCGCTAAGCGTCCACACTGCCGCCATAACTATACAGCGCGCAGTGTGGAACCGGTTAAGCGGTTAAACTGACCTCATTTAACAGACAGAAGCTCTTCCCTTTGATCTATTCTAAAAGAATGAACTGACACATTGTATCTCTCCTCTTCTCTATCTTTTTTGACAGCTCTGAATGGCTCTGCACTGTTTACATAGAATCGAGGAAATGTCGGGTTGAGATTGTGAGAGGTGTTGAACCGAGATCACGATCTTTTAACAATGTTGTGCAGCTCAATAGCCAAGATTTGTTAATTCGCACACAAAAGTATTTTTCTGAATAAATTCATACAAGCCCATGTTGCAAAAGTGAGGAGCAAAGCTAATTTTTAGACAACAAAATCCTAATTAACAAGAATTCATCTACAGGTGAGTGTAATTATTCATTAAATAGGTGTCCAGCAGACAGGTGATTAGAAAGGGGCGTTACTTAAAAAAGAAAACCCCTCCCATTTCATGCTGTCGGCAATGACACCACATGAAAGAGAAATGTCAGAAGGCCTGAGAAAGAAAATAATTTCTTTACACAAGAAGGGTGAAGGCTACAAGAAGGTTAGCAAAGCTTTACTTACCAGTCAGAATACGAGTGGCGGTCCGACCATAAGTGACGCAACCTTCCTAATCCATGTGGCCAGCCTCGAATCTACATGCAGGACGTATGGATTTTAATGGGGTTTTTTTTAAGCACATGATTAGAGCCCGGGGGCTCTAATTGGCTTCAAAAGAGGGTGGGCATGGGGCGCAGAGCACTGCGCCCTGAGCCCACCCAGTTGTGTGAAAATAGCGAATTAATATTCGCTATTGTCTTCCTGATTCTCCACCTGGCCAATCAGGAAGCAAGTCCTGAGACCCGATTGCCCAGGGAGTCTTAGGACGCACTTCCTGTTTGGCCGGGAGGAGAAGCCCTGGCTCTTCCCTTAGCAAGCTCATCTCTTCATCACACCCCGGATCCCATCTGCCTCCTTACGGTAAGGCCGTCAATCGCAGCCTTGAGCGCCAGCCGCCACTGCAGAATACTGGAGCAAAAGTGATACAAAAATTTAACAAAGACGAAACTGCAACCTTCTCAGAGACGTCCAGGCCGTCCATGGAAGTTATCACCTCGACAGGAGCGTCTTCTGATGGGAAAGGTTGAAGAAAATGCAAGTTTACTGCAGTTAGCTAAAAAAGTAGAAAGACAAACTGGGGTGATTGTTTCCCGTGACACAATACGGGGTACACTGCAGAGGAATGGCATGCCTGGGTGTCGTCCCCGGAGGAAGCCTCTCCTAAAGCCCATGCACAAAAAAGCCCACCTAGAATTTGCCAAGGCTCATTCTGAAAAAGAAGACGACTATTGGGATCGTACTCGGCAGGTGTTGGCAGGAGCCAGCACAGAGGCGGGTGGAGACAGAGGTGAAGGCACCAGAACAGAGTAGTTGGGAGACAGTTAGGAAGGTTAGAAGGGAAAGAGTCAGGAAGGCTGATCCTGGGCTGGAGCATCCCAATAGGTACACCCCGTTGTGTGATATTGGGGAAACAGCATTGCTGGAGCAGATTGGCGCCCCTAGCTGCCAGGGGAGTAACTCCTCCAGCAAGGGTGGGGATGAAGCCAGGCGGATGGAAAGACAGATTGTGGTGGTAGGGGACTCAATTATTAGAAACACAGAGAGGGCAATCTGTCACAAAGACCTGAAGCACCGAACTGTATGCTGTTTACCGGGCGCACGGGTTCGGAACATCACGGATCGGGTGGACAGATTACTGGGAGGGGCTGGCGAAGACCCGGCTGTCATGGAGCATGTTGGCACCCAGGGCCGTCTTTAATATTGATTGGACCCTGGGCAAACATTTTCTTGCCCCCCCCCTAACAAATTCGCTTTCCACCTGCTCTGAGACATACAATAAATAGTAGCTAGACTCAAAATGTCTTTTCTAAATCAGATCAGACAGCGATTGCGATTGGTTGACAGAGCTTACAGCATATCATTACCGCTTACTGACTGGTTGCAGAACATGATTTCTGCTTGTTGATTGGCCAGAGATTACTGTATATCAATACTGCTCACTGATTGGTTGCTAGAGGTTACTGCACATCATTACTGTTTACTGATTGGCTGCTAGAGGTTACAGCACATCATCTCTTCACTGTCTGCACACCATGGACTGGGGAGGTGAGGGGATTTATCAATGGACAGAAAGCTTCTAGGGATCCTAGAGCTCATGGGGTCAGTGGCAGTGCTGGGGGAGGGGAGGGTGTGATCAATGGAAATGCTGATTTTTTTACCGACTACCAATATAAAGAGGAGTTTCAACACTGGCCACCAATGTAATAAGGGTTTACACTGACCACTATTGTAATGGAAGCTTTCACAGTAATCTCCAATGTAAGGCGAGATTTACACTGACC
This sequence comes from Glandirana rugosa, assembly GCA_018402905.1. Taxonomy (NCBI): domain Eukaryota; kingdom Metazoa; phylum Chordata; class Amphibia; order Anura; family Ranidae; genus Glandirana; species Glandirana rugosa. The sequence goes on along the minus strand of BLSH010360605.1, from coordinate 467,834 downwards.
ACTAATGTAAGGGGGCACTCACACTGGCCACCTGTGTGAATGAAAGGATTCTACAACAAGCTCCAATGTTATGAGAAGATTTACACTGAACACCAATGTAACTGAGACATTTAGCCTGCGTTCACATTTGCAGTGCCATTAATTGTTAATGCCACCCTCACACACCTGCTGACATGGGTTGTGGCACCATGTGATTTTGAAAAAGGGTTAGGGAATGTCTTCCGCATATCTAGCGCATAGAGCAGCCCATTGAAATGAACGGGCTGCCCTACACGTGAACTACATCTTTATCCACCCTGTCAGTACACCTTTGCATCCTAAATCCCTGCTAACCTCTGCACCCCAAACCTCCCCCATCCTCTCCACTCCAACCCTCCCCCTTTAACTCTACCTGCCTCCTCTGCTCATCTTTGCACCCACCTTTCTTATCTCTATACATCCCCTCCTTTCTCACCTGTGTACCCCAAACTGTAATTCCTTCTCTGCCTACCTCTGCACACCCCACACTACCCTCCCCCCACCAATTTAATTACCTTTGCAGAACAGGCTGATGTTAGGCTTAACTACCACAGTTGCAGGCAGACATTAGCTCCTTTACCTTCACAGTGGGCAGCACTCAGTATAGGTGATGGTGGATATGACCTCAGGGGGGCATGATATACATATGAATGCAGCCTTTATTTACATATGAATGCAGCTGGCCACCACTATTTACATATGAATGCCACCACTATTTACATATGAATGCCGATTATTTACATGTAAACACAAGGTCTGCAGGTGAGTCATCTGTACAAAACAATAGGGCAGAAATGGGCAGCATTAGTAGCAGCATTTTACACTGAGATATCCGGACACGGCACAGGACTAATACTTCATGGGACAAGGGAATTTAAACTGGGATAGTTGACAAGTATAAGACAGCTGCTTTGGGCCCCATAACAATGACAGCACCCAGGACAGATGCCCCTTTTGCCCTGCCTTAAAGACGGCCCTGTTGGCACCAATGACAAATTTAGACGTAGGTGGAGTGTCCTAAAATAAGATTTCAGGGACCTAGGAGCAAAATTGAGGCTTAGGACCTCCAAGGTAGTATTCTCAGAAATACTACTGGTACATCAAGCCACACCAGAGAGGCAGCGGGAGATTAGGAAGTCAACAAGTGGCTGAGGAGCTGGTGTAGACAGGAGGGGTTCGGGTTCCTGGAGAACTGGGCCGATTTCTCAGTTGGTTACGAGCGCTATAGGAAGGATGGGCTGCACCTAAATGGGGAAGGTGCAGACCGGCTGGGAATGAGGATGGCCAAAAAGTTAGAGGGGCTTTTAAACTAGGCAACGGGGGGAGGGTACAGACTTAGTAATAGCCAGAGTGGAACAGAGCTCAGGGGGTAGTATTGGGGGTAGGAGTGGTAGGCCGAATATAGAATTTAAATCCGAGGCAAATAGTGTACCAAGTCCTATATGCAAAAGAGGATCACCCAGCAAGGAAACAGTAGGGGTTCAGACAAAACTACGTGGCTTGTTCACTAATGCCAGGAGTCTGGCAGGCAAGATGGGAGAACTAGAGTTGCTACTGTATGAGGAGGAATTAGACTCTGTGGGAATTTCAGAGACTTGGTTGAACAGTTCTCATGATTGGCTGACTATCATCCAGGGGTATTCCCTATACCGCAGGCATAGGGTGGGCAAAAAAAAAGGGGGGGGGTATGCCTGTATATAAAAAATGACATACAAATCAATGTGAGAGATGACATTACTAGTGGATCTGGGGAGGAAGTTGAAGCCTTATGGGTAGAGCTACAAAGGGAAGATACCAGGGGGAAAGTTATACTAGGAATATGCTATAGGCCCCCTAATCAGAGGGAAGAGGTGGAGGCGGACCTCCTATCGCAATTTGGAATAGCGGCTAGGATGGGAAGTGTCATTATAATGGGGGAATTCAATTATCCAGATATTGACTGGGAGGAAGGTACTGCACATTCAACTAAGGCTCGCCATTTCCTAAATGTCCTGCAGGACAATTTCATGGGTCAAATGGTTAATGCACCAACAAGAGAAAAAGCATTATTAGACCTTCTGATCACTAACAACACAGACTTGATCACAGACATAGAAGTAAGGGGCAATCTAGGAAATAGTGATCACAGGACAATTAGTTTCAGTATAAATTACACAAATAAGAAACATAAGGGGAATACAAAGACACTGAATTTTAAGAGAGCCAACTTCCATAAACTACGCTCCTTGCTGGAGGATGTTAGCTGGGACAAAGTTCTAGGAACAAAGAACGCGGAGGAAAAATGGGAGTGCTTCAAGAACATACTAAACAAAAGGTATTAACCAGAGTATCCCAACAGGAAATAAATTCAAAAGAACTAAGCAAAAACCAGGTTGGCTTAACTCCGACGTAAAGGAACACATAAAAGCGAAGGAAAAGGCCTTCAAAAAATACAAGGCTGAGGGGTCCCTGTCAGATTTTCATATTTATAAAACACGCAATAAGGAATGCAAAGGGGCAATCAGAGCAGCTAAGGTAGAACATGAAAGACACATAGCGGCGGAGAATAAAAAGAATCCCAAGAAATTGTTTAAGTATATAAACATTAGGAGAGGGAGATCAGATCATATTGGCCCCATAAAGAATGATGAAGGTAATCTGATTACAAAGGATGGAGAAATGGCAAAGGTGTTAAACTCATTTTTCTCCTCTGTATGCACGAAGGAAAAGGGGGGCTCAATTATTTAGAACCACAATGCTGGTCCTCACGACATGTCACAGGAAGCACCCTCATGGCTGACCGAGGATACAATAAGGAATAGGCTTGAAAAACTGAACACTAGTAAGTCACCAGGACCAGATGGCTTACACCCGAGAGTACTTAAGAAACTTAGTCAAGTTATCGCCAGACCTTTGTACCTAATCTTTAAGAGCAGTTTTCTGACTGGTATGATACCAGCTGATTGGAAGAAAGCAAACATAGTACCAATATATAAAAAAGGACCAAGATATATCCCTGGGAACTACAGACCAGTTAGCTTAACATCAATAATTGGCAAGCTCTTGGAGGGGATAATAAGGGATTATATACAAGATTATTGTAACGAGAAAGGTATCATAAGCGGTAATCAACATGGGTTCATGAAGGATCGTTCTTGCCAAACCAATCTATTAACCTTCTATGAGGAGGTGAGCTGCCACCTAGATAAGGGAAGGCCTGTGGATGTGGTGTATCTGGATTGTGCAAAAGCATTTTATACAGTTCCCCATAAACGTTTACTGTACAAGCTAAGGTCTCTCAACATGGATCAAAGGGTGAATACATGGATTGAAAACTGGTTACAGGGGCGAGTCCAGAGGGTGGTGATAAATGGGGAGCACTAAGAATGGTCTGGTGTAGAAAGTGGTGCTCCCCAGGGTTCTGTCCAGGGACCAAACCTTTTTAATTTATATATAAACGATTTGGAGGAGGGGGTGAACAGCTCAATCACAATATTTGCAGATGACACCAAGCTAAGCAGAGCAATAAACTCTCGACAGGATGTCGAAACTTTGCAAGAGGATCTGAATAAATTAATGGGGTGGGCGGACAAGTGGCAAATGAGATTTAACGTTAAAAAATGTAAGATAATGCATTTGGGTACCAAGAATATAAAAGCAATCTACTCACTAGGGGGTAAGCCTCTGGGGGAATCTAGGATGGAAAAAGACCTAGGGGTCCTAATAGAGAACAGGCTCAGCAGTGGCATGCAATGCCAAGCTGCGGCAAGCAAAGCTAGCAAAGTGTTGGCATGCATCAAGAAAGGGATCAACTCCAGGGATAAATCAATAATTCTCCCACTATAAAGTCTCTGGTGAGGCCGCACCTGGAATATGCCGTCCAGTTCTGGGCACCAGTCCTCAGGAAGGATGTCCTGGTATTGGAAAGGGTACAGAGAAGGGCAACAAAGCTAATTAAGGGGTTGGAGAACCTCAGTTATTAGGAAAGATTATAAGCACTGAACTTATTCTCTCTAGAAAAGAGACGCTTGAGAGGGGATATGATTTCAATGTATAAATACTGTACTGGTGACCCCAAAATAGGTACAAAACTATTCCACGCAAGGGAGCACACAAAGACACGTGGCCATTCATTAAAAATAGAGGAAAGGTGGTTTAACCTTAAAAAGCGTAGAGGTTTCTTTAAGGTAAGAGTAGTGAGAATGTGGAATTCTCTTCCGCAAGCAGTAGTCTCTGCTGGGAGCATAGATAATTTCAAGAAACTATTAGATGAACACCTAAGGGAGAACAACATTGAGGGATATAAATTGTAATACTGACATTAAAAACACCCACATAGGTTGGACTTGATGGACTTGTGTCTTTTTCCGACCTCACTGACTATGTAACTATGTAACTGTAGTCTGGAGTGATGAGACCAAGATGAATGTTTTTGGAACTGATGGCATCACAAAGGTGAGGTGTACAAAGAAAAACGCATGGTGCCTACAGTGGTGGCCGTGTCCTTCTGTGGGGCTGCATGAGTGCTGCTAGTGTCGGGGAGCTGCATTTCTTTGATAGTATCTCAGAAGAAGCTTAGCCTGAGGAAGGGCGTTCAATACTTAGCCCGAAAGTTCGCTATCTGAAATGACACACACATTTTAAATGTGATTTGGCATGCAAGTATATCTTGTTATGTTTTTTGATAGTCCTATTGAGGACTTCTGAAAATAAATATCTTCAAGTTCCGTGGTACGCAAAAAGAAACATGTGGAGTGGAAACACTACGGTAGTCAAGGTTTTTGTAAGTAGAACCAGAGTAGTGAGGTCTGATGTCAATGTATCAATGTATCAGTCACTCCAGCCTTTTTCTGTGTTCAGGTAGTTCAGGTTGGATACACCCACAAAAATTACAG
>BLSH010360605.1:445915-462932 GCA_018402905.1 Glandirana rugosa | reverse complement strand
TGTGTCTTTTTCCGACCTCACTGACTATGTAACTATGTAACTGTAGTCTGGAGTGATGAGACCAAGATGAATGTTTTTGGAACTGATGGCATCACAAAGGTGAGGTGTACAAAGAAAAACGCATGGTGCCTACAGTGGTGGCCGTGTCCTTCTGTGGGGCTGCATGAGTGCTGCTAGTGTCGGGGAGCTGCATTTCTTTGATAGTATCTCAGAAGAAGCTTAGCCTGAGGAAGGGCGTTCAATACTTAGCCCGAAAGTTCGCTATCTGAAATGACACACACATTTTAAATGTGATTTGGCATGCAAGTATATCTTGTTATGTTTTTTGATAGTCCTATTGAGGACTTCTGAAAATAAATATCTTCAAGTGCAACGATCCTGTCTTTGGAATTCTTCTATATATGGTCGGTGGGACGACCAGGTCGTTGGAGCACTGTGGGCATCTGCTGTGCGGTTCACCACATCACTTTGGATTATATATATATATATATATATATATATATATATATATATATATATATATATATATATATATATATACATATATAAACATTTACAGACCTATTACAATGTATCAGTGTATGGTTGAACTACAGTGCTTCGAAAAAGTATTCATACCCCTTGAAATTCCCCACATTTTGTCATGCTACAACCAAAAACATAAATGTATTTTATTGGGATTTTATGTGATCAACCAACACAAGGTGGCTCATAATTGTGAAGTGGAAGGAAAATCATAAATAGTTTTTAAATTTTTTTACAAATAAATATGTGAAAAGTGTGGGGGGCATTTGTATAGTGCCTGAGTCAATACTTTGTAGAACTGCCTTTTTCTGCAATTAGAGCTGCAAGTCTTTTTGGGGAAGTCTCTACCAGCTTTGCCCATCTATAGAGGACATTTTTGCCCATTCTTCTTTACAAAATATCTCAAGCTCTGTCAGATTGGATGGAGCGTCTGTGAACCACAATTTTCAAGTCTTGCCACAGATTCTCAATTAAATTTATGTCTGGACTGTGACTGGGCCATTCTAACACATGAATATGCTTTGATCTAAACCATTCCATTGTAGCTCTGGCTGTATGTTTAGGGTCGTTGTCCTGCTGGAAGGTAAACCTCCGCCCCAGTCTCAAGTCTTTTGCAGACTTTTACAGGTTTTCTTCTAAGATTTCCCTGTATTTGGCTCTGTCCATCTTCCCACCAACTCTGACCAGCTTCCCTGTCCCTGCTGAAGAAAAGCATCCCCACAACATGATGCTGCCACCACCATGTTTCACGGTGGGGATGGTGTGTTCAGGGTGATGTGCAGTGTTAGTTGCTTCCAGGATCCAGCACCGCCTCATCATCAGATGGTAAGGCAGGGATTGCCGCCTTCCTGTCCGACCCGCCCGGGGAATGCCTTCCCTGGTGCGCAGTCATATCGGAACAGGAAGGGGCCATCCCCAAACTGTTCCCGCAAAGTTGGGAGCATGAAATTGTCCAAAACCTCTTGATATGCTGACACCTTAAGAGGTCCCCTTCGCTGGAACTAAGGGGCCAAGCCCAACCACTGAAAAACGACTCCGCACCATAATCCCCCCTCCACCAAATGATTTTGACCAGTGCACAAAGCAAGGTTCATAGATACATGGGTGAGTGAGTTTGGGGTGGAGGAACTTGACTGGCCTGCTCAGAGTTCTGACCTCAACCCGATAGAACACCTTTGGGATGAATTAGAGCGGAGACTGTGAGCCAGGCCTTCTTGTCCAACATCAGTGCCTGACCTCACAAATGCGCTTCTGGAAGAATGGTCAAACATTTCCATAGACACTCCTAAACCTTAGATTAAATAGGATTGGGCGGCGGGGAGCGGTCTCTCAGATGCGGCGGATGTCATTCTGGCCGCGTTGGGATTGCCGCGCATGTGCCGCCCTCCAGACGCTCGGGGTGGAAGTGACGCAGGAGGGCTTTGAGGTTCCGTCACTTCCGCCCGGACTACTCTTTAGTTGGACCGGAGACACGGCACAGTATGGAGGCTTTGGCGTTCCGCTGCTGTGATTCTCTGGTCCATGTGGATATCTGGTAAGTGGCTAACTGAGGAATATTGAGAAGACAGGTGCAGAGGGGGTATTAGTTAAGAGGGAAAAAGAGGAGAGGTATGCATGTGCAGCCATTGGTCCAGGACCCATTGGGGGCTGAGGTTAGGCAGGTGCTACATGCAATATTGGTGCAGCTGCTTGTGGATGGGAGAGGACCTTGTCCTTCTGTGTTTCTGTGAAGCTGGAGTAATGTATGCACCACTAACAGCTCTAGTGAATATGTGATCTAGGAACTATATTGAATACAACCTATGAGTTTTGGTATAACCATGTCCATTGCCCTGTTAGTATGTCGCTATTTGTTTTAAAATTACAGATTCAAGTTGTAAAAGGGACCTTACTACTAAGGGGTTAGTCCAACACTCCCCAGACGGGGTGGGTGGATCTGGCACCACCTGCCTTAAGATGGGGGATGGGGGCTGCCCCCTGACCTAGCTGCACGGCACCATGCTTCTGGTGAAATGGTGAAAAGGGGTGAGCACAATTTAATCGTTCATAATGAATTGAGATGTTCTTTATGACAAAAAAAATTTGTTTGACAAATTATATTTGACCAGTAGATAATTACAAAGAAGTGGAATGATCCTGAAGGAGCAATACCATAGCCAAACGTCGATCACTTTTTTTCCACGTTCTCAATTCGTCAGTACACCGTATTGTATGTGTATGTTATGTAAAATGTATGATACATTTTTTTTTATATACAATTTTATAAAAACGCTTTTAGCTGATGGATTATCAATAAATGCTTGTTTTTTTTAATATAAGCACTGGTATCATTGTGTTCACTTGAAACTGCAACCAATCCTTTAAAGTCCTAGTTGGCATTTTCTCGGTGGGACATGGTCCTCATCTTGAATCTCCCTTTTCCTCCTTTTTGTTTACACTCCTAAACCTTGTGGACAGCCTTCCCAGAAGAGGTGAAGATGTTATAGCTGCAAAGGGTGGGCCAACTCAATATTGAACCCTACGGACTAAGACTGGGATGCCATTAAAGTTCATGTGCGTATAAAGGCAGGCGCCCCAATACTTTTGGTAATATAATGTATAATATATATATATATCTACCTGGAACATAAACCAGAGGTTATATCATATATGTACAGAGAAACCCGTTACAAGGTATTATTGCATAATAGAACAACCTGGAACTATAAAATATATATACCTGGAACATAGATTGGATATGGATCATGGAATTACCTAGAACTTTGTCAGACCTGTTACATTGTATCAATGTATGATATAACTACCTGGAACTTTGATAGACTTGTTACATTGTATCAGTGTATGCTATCATGACTCTGCCTATTATCACTCCACACACCATAATTTCATGTCAACAGATTCAGCAAGTAGATGTTCTGGAGTGGTGGAGCTGGAGGACAGGCCGAAGGTAAACGAATGATCTCTTATGACCGGCCTAACAAACTTCTGATGATATCCCAACAGACCATCTCACTAACAGCAATCCCCACACAGTTATTACTTACATTTTCTGAATTTAAAGGAATGGGGGATTTGCAGTAATACGTCAAAAAACGAGCCACTTCTTCTCTTAAACTGAAAGAAAAGAAGAAATTACAGGATAATGGCAAAATAAAAAGGTTCAAGTCTCTAAAAGTGATTTCACTTATGGGAAGTTCAGGAGCCAATCTATGGGGTTCACTCTGTATTTAGTCTGGTCTGACAGTAACTTCAAAGCCACCGATAGGTTTCCGAATCCAGACCTGGTCATCCCATGACTCATTTGTCGTCAAAAACCCTCATCGGTAGAGTGAACCTCAACTTTGGCATAGGTCCCCATGTGAAGGACCTTCCTATTCTAATGCTAAATTTCCATATATTCGTCATGCCAACAACTAAGAATAGAATTCACAAAAAAAAAACAAAAAACTGCCTAACAAAGAAACAAAATTAGCAGTAGCTGACCATGTAGCTTAGTGTTCTATAAGAGTAGATCTGATGCTGGAGTCCCACATTTGGAAGTCACATGGTAGTACAGAGGACACCGCTGTGGGGGCAGTAATGTGAAGGGGGGCAGAGGACACTGATAAGCTTCCACCAGGGGCGTACCGATAGGGGTCTCAAATGTGACTGGGCCCCATGCTCCAGGGGGCTTATGCGACTCCCCTGTGCCGAAATACATAGTACCCAGCATGGTGCGAGGGAGCAGTGGAGGGGGTGGTGCGGGAGGCGGAGAGTGAGATATGACGGTGCGGTAGTGCGTGAAAATAGCAGGCAGCAGCCTTGTTTCCCCCTGGACAGTGATAGCATGGCAGGAGCAAGCATGAGCCAGACTGGTATGTTAATTGTAACCCTGTGCCATGTCCCTGAGCCTGAGCAGTGGGAAGGAACCTGGGCTCAGAGGGAAGGGCCCCAGCTGAGGGTCAGGGGGGCCTTTCATGGTTTCTTGCACCAGGGCCCTGAAGGTTCTAGTTATGCCTCTGCCACCAAAAGGGTCTACAGTCTCCCCACCTCCTATGCTTCACTCTATGGCTCAAACTGGACTGGTTTTCCTAGGAGATGATGTGGTTTGGAAAAGCATAGCAAAAACAGATGTTGGAGGGTGTTAAGATTATCCCTGCCTAGTCACCCATCCTTTAGTGTCCATGCCCTTTCTACTAATACATCTATATAGAAATACATAGTGAAATACTTACAATCCATGGCCTTTCCAGTCTGGGTACTGCAGCAGGGGAGGCTCCATCACATTCATGTCACTTTGGGTCAGCTGTATCAATACAAAGACACAGGATCTTGTAGACTATGATTCAACAGCCCCCCAATCCCCACAGTATGAAACTTTGCCTCTGTGCAGAAGCTAAAGACCGCTAACTGCTGTTCTCTCTTCTTGTGTACGGTAACTGGTCCTGTCTCCGCCTCCTACTTTTCTGCAGGCAGCCTGTAGTGGGCTGGGGCACAGCTCTGCTCTCTGCACAGGCTGTGCACAGCACAGTGATGATGTCACCAGTGACCCAGCCCGCACCATCTCTGTGGCCATGCACTGTGCGGGGCACCGGACCAACAGGTCACCGCCTGATCCGTCACCCCCTCACAGGCACATGACCACAGCAGAGGGCCCAATTGGCCAGTGTTATGTTGTCCTCGGGGCGCAGAGCACTGCACCCCGAGCCCTTCCACCCAACGATTCCAGCAAAATCGGCTTCCGTCCTCCTGCCCTGGCCAATCAAGACAGGAGGCTGAAGACCGAGTCAATGCAGAAGCCACGGCAACGAGCCCCAGGGGAGCCACCTGTCTCTCCCGGCCGACCAGATCCACTCAGCTTCAGGGAGGACAGCAGGACCGCCACTTCTCACAGCAGCTGACACTCCTACAGATACGCCGCCAGCAGATCGTATTGGTTGCCGAGGAGATGCAGGGGAAGCCGCCGTGACCTAGATGCAGTAAGTGCGGGGCTGGTGGGCTGATGATTGAGTGACGGGGTGGGGGAGGGGGGCGTTTGGTTTGTTTGCTGCCCCCCAAAAGAAATGGAGCACCAGCCGCCACTGGATGTCACTACTAATTTTACAAAGTAATACCTGATTTTGAAAAGTACATGTGGAGCGCACAAAGTGGATTTATATCCTATGTGGCAATTGAAAAAATATATTTAAAATGAAAGTTTTTGTGCCCGGCCTTCAGCTTTAAAATCTCCTATGTTAAATTGGAACTTCAGTTTTGAGTAAAAAAAATAAATAGACCCTACAGATATAAAAACAGGTTACCTTCAGTGAAAACAACTCAACAAAATAGTCCATATATCATATATAGGCAGATGAAGTTCAATGTAAGTCATGACTTTTTCTGTGAAAGTTAGGATTGGCTCCACTGCTCCATTCCCCGGCGGTCCCTGGCAGACCAATAGGGAGGCAGGGATAAGCGAGATCAGCGGGAGTTTTACAGGAAAAGTTGAGATTTGCATCTAAATTCTGCCACCTGTACCTCTGGAATTACTGGCTCTGTTGGCCTTTCCATTTTCAGTGAAGTCACCTTGCTTAGGTATTTTGCATTATTATAGGCTCAGTATAAGGTCCCCAGGCTGGTGACAGGTTACATAGATTTCACTTTAACCACCTGACCCCAGGAGGATTTACCCCCCCCCCTTCATGACCAGACCAATTTTGCGATACAGCACTTGACGTTGTACCCAAATAATATTTGTGTATTTTTTTTCCCACAAATAGAGCTTTCTCTTGGTGGGTTTTGATCACCTCTGCGGTCATCTTTTGCACTATGAACAAAAAAAATATTTTTTGCTTTCTGCTATTAAACATATCCAATAAAAAAATAAAAAAAAAAAATCTAAATTTCTTGATAAATTTAAACCAATATGTAATCTGCTATATCAGCATATATTGATTGGTTTAGGCAAACATTATAGTGCCTGCAAACTATGGGATATATTTATGGAATTTTTTTTTTTTGTATATTAGTAATGGTGGCGATCAGCAACTTAGTGGGACTGCGATATTGCAGCGGATAATGGGACACTAACTGACACTTTTGACATTTTGCAGGAACCAGTGACACTAATACAGTGATGCGGCTCTCATTCTGGGACAAAGTCATATGACGGCGCCCAGTTTAACTGCGATCTCAGGTGCGCTGTGGACCCTGATCTCACAAAAGAGCCATGCCCGTGACTGTTTGCCCATGTGATCGATGGTGTCCAATCACAGCCGATCACTTGTAAACAAGCAAGTGCCGTTTATCGTCTCTCCTCGCCACGCCGACAAAGTGTGAGGTGAGGAGAGCCAATCAGTGGCATCTCCTCACAGGGAAGATGTGAAAAGGTAATCAGGGCACAGATCATCAGTGGCCTGATTACAATGCAGCCCCAGCAGTGCTCATTAGTAATGCCATTCTGTGCCCATCAGTGACCTCACTCTGTGCCCATCAGTGACGCCATTCTGTGCCCATCAGTGAGGCCAATCTGTGCCCATATGTGACACCAGTCTGCGCCCAGTTATGCCTTTTAGTGCCCATCAGTGCTTCATATTAGTGCCTCCTCATGAGTGCCACCCCATGAGTGCCGCCTCATCAGTGCCCATCAGTGCCACCTCATCAGTGCCGCCTCATCAGCGCACATCAGTGAAAGCGAAAAAGTACTTATTTACAAAAAATTTTGACAGAAACTAAGAAAAACTTTTTAGCAAAAAAATTAAAAACCCAGCGGTGATTAACTACCACGAAAAGAAAGCTCTATTTGTGTGAAGAAAATGATTAAAATTCATTTTGGGTACAGTGTTGCATGACCGCGCAATTGTCAAAGTGTGACAGCGCTGAAAAATGGCCTGGGCAGGAAGGGGGTGAAAGTGCCCAGTATTGAAGTAGTTAAAATATGCACTGTCACTGTACTAATGACACTGGCTGAGAAGGAGTTAAATATCTAGGGTGATCAAAGGGTTAAATGTGTGCCTAGCCAGTGTTTTTGTGTACTACTACTTTTACTAGCGGAAGTAATGGATTTTAGTCCCTGCTTTGCAGGGACACAAAATCCATCCCTACCTCCTGACAGAACACAGATCTGCCTTGTTGACATAGATGCAGATCCCCATTCTGTAAGCTTTACCAACGATCAGCAGGTGGCGGAAGACATCAAGTGCCCGGCACCTGCAGATCGGCTTCTGCTGTGAATACAACAGAAGTGGACCACCAGCGGCGCGTGCGTGCCCCCTGCAGGCAGAAGTGCAGGATCACATTATATATATATATATACACACGTGATCCTGCATATATATATGTGATCCTGCACAGAGCTGCTGCCCTGTAGCAGTACACCAGCTATAGGGCAGTCAGCAAATAGTTAAAATAGTAAATATAATCATTTCAGTATAGTCAGTGCTGGCCTAAGCAGCTAATAACAAGAAAACTCACCCGTTTAGACATCAGGTCAAAGCAGAGCTTGTTCTCACTGGTGCCAAAGTTGATGATGCCCTGTGCAGAGTCACAGTTATAATTAATTTCATGGAGTGCAGAACTAGACAACATTATAGCATTAAATCAGAGCTAAACTAACAGCTGAAATAAATACAGTTAGGTTTAGGTCTGAATGTATATTTGGACACCAGCACAATTTTCATACTTTTGGCTCTGTATGCGGTGGATAAAAATCAAAGATTAAAAAAAAAAAAAAAAAAAAAATCTGATTTTTTTTTTTTAAAATTTAAAAATCTGATTTTTTGGATTTTTATAAATTTATTTTAATAAAATGCTTTTTCGGTAAAAATCTATCTAAAGATAGTTTTCTATTTAAGATACATTAATAATTTAGTTTATTCAGCATGAAATGGAGCTTAGTTATGTAGCATGAGGCTGTATATTGTGCAATACAGGCGGTCCCCGGGTTACAAACAAGATAGGGACTGTAGGTTTGTTCATAAGTCGAATTTGTTTGTAAGTCAGAACAGGGACATTTTTTAAGTGTAGCTCCAGCCAAAACAAATATTTTTAAGCTTTTTGGATAGCCTAGGGAAGGGGTAACACCCCTGTAAGATTTGTTTTGCTGTCTGTTTCTGTTCAGAAGATTTCATATCACTTCCTGTCCCAATGATAATTGGATTTTGAAAATTTTGGCTTGTTGTGGAAACAAAGCTTGGTGATAAAGCTTCAGTGGAGACCCCTTTTTCCCATAATAACTCTTACAGGAGTGAATTTCCCTTCCTAGGGGGAGATTTCCTCTCACTTCCTGTTGTCTCCCTCCGTTTGTAAGTAGGAGTCGTTCATAAGTCAGATGTTCAAAACTAGGGGACCGCCTGTATTTACATTTTTGGTAAACTCATTCAATGAATCCAAGCTCTGCAAGCTGAGATAACACGCACTGCATTGATGTGTTCACACAATGTCACAGTAACCATGAGATAAAAAAAAGTTCAGGAATATTCCTCTATGTACACTACAAACTGTATGATTGACTCGGTTCTGATATCACTGTTTCACTGACAGATTAATTTTTCTAAATAGTAAACATTCATTGTGTTTCAAAATATTAAAGATTATAACTACCAGCAAGAATAAGTCCTTACATTTAAAGAGCCCCTGTCATTTCAGATCCATCATGAAGCGATATTAAACCCAAAAGCAAACATTTATAATATTGCAGCTTACTATGGATGTGATGGCTGCATCAGTTTCCTTTTTTAGGCTATCTTTCTTCCATTTTAATCTGGTGATCCAGCCAGCAATGTCTGTTGTTTTTCAAAAGCACAAGTTCTCCAGCAGAATGTAACAGTTTACATGGGTAAGTATAGGTGTGTGCAGCTTATTAAGGTGTGCACCCTAAAGCTCAAAAACACATGTGTGTGTCTACTTATATATGGCCCCAGCACGCTGACCTCCCTGCTGGCACAGTGAAAGAGAAGTGTGCAAGCACTTCTCTTATGGCAGAGCTGGTAAGAGGGAGATCTTTCCTATCTTCTCGCTGGCACACAGAGCGATAATGCTAATGCACATGGGGTTATTAGGGTGTGCCCAGGCACAGCCCGCACACCCAGGGCTTAGACAAGGGGTGGGTAAGAGGGGAAGCTGCCCTGGGCGCAGTGGTCTACTGTAAGGATGAGGGTGCCTTACTTCTGTTACAAGGCTGACAGGAGGAGTGACAGCAGCATTGATTTGAGCACACAAGTCACTGCTGGGCGTAGGATCCCCTATGCTTGCACATCATGAACAGGGAAGGGGTGCAGTTTGACATCTTTGCCCTGGGCGCTGGATGACCTTGTCCCGGCACTGCACACGCCTATACGGGTAAGACAAACCATTTAACACTAGTAGGAATAATTCAAAATGATCAGCTTTTATTTATTCATTAAAACCTTTATCCCAAAAGGAAAAATCTGTTTGTTGTAACCTTTAAAACGTGAGCTGGAGTTTGGCTACAATTGGTTAGTGTAATTAAATCTGCTAATACATTTTCAACCTCCCCCCAGACTGACAATGCCGCTGTCTTCTGTGCCTCCTGTGTTCATTCATCCAGAGTGGGGGCACTCTCATACAGGAGGTGTGTTACTGGCCAGATCACCAGGTGAAAAAAGAGGGGAAAAAAGCCAAAGAAGAGAAAACAAATGCAGCCACCACATCTACTGATTGGTAAGCTGCAATATATGGAATGTTTGGTTTTGGGTTTAATAACAATTTAACATTCCCCAGGATCTCCTCAGAAGGATGGTGGCATTGCTGATGCCCAATGTCATTGGTGACTTCCCATTGTCAAAGTGGCCAGAGAATGGCTGGGTTCACGCTATTGCGGATCGGATGAGGGTTTCCCCACATCCAATTCGCATGTCAGGGGATTGTGACCGGCTCTCTATGGAGCCACTTTGCACATCTCCGTAGCGGCTCCGGAGCACATTGCACAGGGGTCCTGTGTG
This sequence comes from Glandirana rugosa, assembly GCA_018402905.1. Lineage (NCBI taxonomy): Eukaryota > Metazoa > Chordata > Amphibia > Anura > Ranidae > Glandirana > Glandirana rugosa. The sequence continues at coordinate 452,487 of BLSH010360605.1, read as the reverse complement.
TCTTCTGGTCCATTTCAGGTCCAAATTCAGCAAAAAATTCAGGCTGAAATCAGACCTGAAGCTGTGAATGGGGACGGACCGGACCCCTGCTGTGAGCCGCTCCATGCTGCGGTGTGAACCCAGCCTAAGGGATAGTCCCAGTGCCCAAGGCAGGTAGGCCATTGGCGGTGCCACAGAGGCTACTAGAATTTAGTTAAGCCCTATAGCAGGGGTCTCCAAACTTTACAAACAAAGGGCCAGTTTACTGTCCTTCAGACTTTAGGGAGGCAGGATTGTGGTCAGTGGGGATAGAAAATGTCCGGGCCCGGCATCAGTGAGAATAAACATGGTCTCAGGGTTGGGGATCAGTGGGAGGAACAGTGCCCCATCATTGGTGTCATTGGGGGGAATAGTGCCCCATCATTGGTGTCATTGGGGGGAATAGTGCCCCATCATTGGTGTCAGTGGGAGGAATAGTGCCCCATCATTGGTGTCAGTGGGAGGAATAGTGCCCCATCATTGGAGTCAGTGGGAGGAATAGTGCCCCATCATTGGTGTCAGTGGGAGGAATAGTGCCCCATCATTGGTGTCAGTGGGAGGAATAGTGCTCCATCATTGGGGTCAGTGGGAGGCATAGTGCCCCATCATTGGTGTCAGTGGGAGGAATAGTGCTCCATCATTGGTGTCAGTGGGAGGAATAGTGCCCCATCATTGGGGTCAGTGGGAGGAATAGTGCCCCATCATTGGTGTCAGCGGGGGGAATATTGCCCCATCATTGGTGTCAGTGGGGGGAATAGTGCCCTATCATCAGGCGGCACAGTGGTGTAGTGGTTAGCACTTTTGCCTGGCAGCAAAAGGGTAGCTTGTTCGAATCCCAACCACAACACTACCTGCCTGGAGTTTGCATGTTCTCCCTGTGCCTGCGTGGATTTCCTCCCACAATCTAAAGACATGCTGGTAGGTAAATTGGCTCCTGAATAAATTGGCCCTAGTGTATGTATGGCTGTGAGTTAGGGATGTTAGATTGTAAGCTCCTTGAGGTTAGGGACTGATGTGAATGTACATTATATATGTAAAGCACTGCATAAATTGACAACGCTATATAAGTACCTGAAATAAAATAAATAAATCATTGGTGTCAGTGGGAGGAATAGTGCCCCATCATTGGTGTCAGTGGGAGGAATAGTTCACCATCATTGGTGTCAGCGATATGAATAGTGCCCCATCATTGTTTTCAGTGAAAGATACAGTGCCCCATCATTAGTGTCAGTGGGAGGAATATTGCCCCAAGGGCCTGGATAAAGGCTAGCAAAGGGCCACATCTGGCCCTCAGGCCGCAGTTTGGAGACCCCTGTCCAATAGTAAGGCCAGTGGACTGGTCACCATCTTTTAAATGAAGACTAATTTAACAACATAAGATATTGATAACGGCCTGAGAAACAATTTTGAGGTATTCTTATAATGCTATAAAAGAGGAACTCATAATACAAATAACTCACATTGGGGTTCTTGTCCTCATCGTATTTGTCTTCATGATATGCTCTGTATCCTTCCTCAGAGGACCCCCGGAAACCAGACAGGATATTACCACGACTGGACAGGTAGGGGCTGCAGTACTGCTTACAATTGTACATATCTCCTATTTCCGGTTCTTGGACTTTGCTTGTAGAGGCTCTCTTCAGAAGGTCGCCCTCTGGTGGAAAGGCAGAATTTGATGGCGGCATTGGTACAGACTCATCTCCACTTTGACGTATCATGCCCAGCATCTGGGCGAACACGGTGAACATGCGTAGCTCATGCTGACGGTCCAGCTGCAGCCTCCGCTCCTCCAGACGAAGCCTCCGTTCCTCAGCCTCCTGCTCCTGAACCATCCTCCGTTCCTCGAGTTGGAGAAAGCGTTCTTCTGAGGCTCGTTGAGCCATTAGCATCTGAGCGATGAGGTCCTCCAACGGCTCCAGGGTTTTCCTTTTCCTCCAAAACTGAGGATGAGTGCTCTGACCCGAGGAGCCCGCCATATTGGATTCACTGAAACCTGGAGGAAATCAATAAAAAGAATGATTCTAGTGAAATTATCTGTTGCAAGACCAAATCTATCAAATGAAACATATTCCATGGCTGTCTATTTCCTTAACTTCATCAGTCTGCTGGCACACTCTGGTTGCAAGCTGGCGCACTCTGGTTGCAAGCTGGCGCACGCTGGTAGCAAGGTGGCGCACTCTGGTTGCAAGCTGGCGCACTCTGGTTGCAAGCTGGCGCACTCTGGTTGCAAGCTGGCGCACTCTGGTTGCAAGCTGGCGCACTCTGGTTGCAAGCTGGCGCACTCTGGTTGCAAGCTTTCTAGGGAACAAAAAGCATCTCATCCATATTTATCTTCAATTATACTGCTGCCCATAGAATTCTCTGCCAGAGGTTTTGGTTAAGTCTGGCCAATGGTGGTGAGTTAAGGTTTGGCCCAACCCCAGTTTGGTTTGAATCTAGAAGGAACGGTCACAGGATAACAATGACATTGTCCAAATGTGGCCATGTTAGGTCATTGAGGTCAACAGCATTCCATTGCTTTGCTACGTGTGGCTGTAGGGCAGGGAATTCCATGGCCACAGCTGATTGGGCCAACATCCTGCTATCATGTTATTCTTTCCCAAGGCTCTGAGCCTTAGCCTTTCACTACTGACCATCCTTATGGACATGAACCCCTTTTTATACAGGTGAAAAATATCACATTGGTGGTATTTTATGGAAATATCTCCATAGGTCTTTCCACTGTGACCACTGCATGGAGCTGACAATCATAGGAAGTAAATATATTAGGCAAATTACTGGGATTTTTTTAATGCTGCAGCAAGTCAGATAGAGCCCGCCTCATTTCCTGGCTGTAGAACATAAAACATCATCTACCCCAGTGATCTCCAAACTCCAGGTTCTCCTCCTCTTTCTCCCTTTGGCCACACTGAAGGGGGATTGGTCCTAGCACGTGCACTGCTTCCATCTGCGGTCCGGGCCCCCCCCCCGTATGACCCTTTCCCCTGCAGCACTGCCAGCCTCCCTCCTCTCCTGCCGACAGCTACTGCAGGCACACAGGGGGATGTTTCAGGATAGAAGGGGCTGGTAAATATGTCATATTCTGACCCCTTCCTTTCCTGAATGAACACAGTGAGCAATCGGTACCAATCACTCCTGTTTCCATTCATCACCGATGAATAGTAAACTGTATTCAGTATGCTTCAGTTTGTGAATGAGCAGATAGCCTCAGAGTGCTTCCTATTCATTCATCTGTGCAGCTGAGGTTGCTGAGAAAGGGACTGATACATCTATGCCCCCGGTAATTTATGGTGTGGGGGGGGGGGGGCTGTTAGATAGAAATCATGGGGCCCCATGAAGCCTAACAGCAGCCCTGGCGCTTAGGCTAGAGAGGAGCAGTCTGGGAAACATGGTCACCAGTCTACTCCAGGCAGGAGGAAGAACTTCCTCAGTCCCCCATTGATCACTCTGGTGTGCGTTGTAAAAAGTCACAAGGTGAAAGGCAGAGAGACGGCAACATGCATTTCTGAGTTAGCATCTTGGTCTCGTAAGCAGCATGCCAGAACAAAGATGGTGCATCAGTATGGACAGTGGATACTATGGTCTTTAAAGTGCTACACTTACACCTTACTTAGCATGCAAACACAAAGAGCCACTACATGGAAACGTTCTACAGCCATTACATTTTGTTGAAATATGCAGTTTCCTACCTGAGGGGGATACGCTGACCTCAGCAGTGACCTCCACTCTTGATATGGGCGAGTCTTGGCCTCCTCTGTCCAGCAAGCCTTGTTCATCGTCTTCTTGCTCTCCCCCGGAATCATGTATATAAGTCATAGAAGGGGGTTCTGGACTGAGACACTGTTCATCAGACTGCACATCCTCACATTTGATTTCCATCATTTCTGGGTGTGTCTGACTATACTGAGTGAACGGACCATGGAACCCATCAGAGAGGGAATTCTGGAGCACATGCTGGTTCAAGATCCCCCCAGGGCCTATAGACCCATAAGAGAGGGTTGGACGGTGAGTTAACACCCTGTCCATCACTTCATAAAACTTCCAAGCTCTTCCACCTCGCAGGGTCTTGCTATTGTCCTTCAGCCTTCGATACTCCAGCTTCATCTTCTTGATCTTCTCTCTGCACTGGTCCCCAGTCCTGTGAATCCCTTTATCCCTCAAGGCATCAGCAATTCGGTTGAAGACGTGCTGATTCCGAAGACAGCTCTCCAGTTCCATCTGCACGGACTCATTTCCCCATAGCTGTAGAAGTTCCACCACCTCTGGGTCTGACCAGTTACTTCCTCGTTCGTATTTCTTCCCTCGGAAATCCATACCCAAAAGAGAAGGAAATGTGGAACAGCGAGACAGAACTGGTAAGTAACAAGGAGTGACCACCACAGTCAAGAGGCTTTTCTAAACTTCAGAACCTGGATCCACCAAAAAGTCAAAGAACATTCTCTTTCTCCAACTTTTATAATGTCAAGTGGCACCTTCTGTTATTCCGACTGGACCTGCCCAAGTTCTGAAGTGAATAAAGAAAAGTAAAGCCAATTATCCTAAAGGGTCTTAGGAAATCTCGCACACCTTGTAGACCAAAGTGACCGTCCCAGTGGCTTGGCCCAATCTCGGGTATTAGGGCAAACTTGTTGAAATATATTTAAAATTCTCAACAATACAAGCGTTCTTAATTGATCAACAGAAGGAACCCTAAGGCAATCTCAAAGACCTTTCCACAGTTAGTCTTAGTTGACCATCTTAGTGGCCTGGCCCTAAACCCAAATATTGAAATGAAATGTCTTCAACAAAAATGTATGTTCTGAAGGGAAAGAAGAATGCCAACAAACCTAAAGAATCTAAAAAAATAAGCCCTTCCACAACTTGTAGACCAAGGTGACCGTTCTAGTGACTTGACCTTGAACCCAGATCTTAGGACCAGCTCAGTGAAGTGTCTTTCTCAACAAATGGAGAATTCTGAAGGGAGTAAAGGAAGCAGAGCCAACGATCCTAAAGGCTCTGGAAAAAATTTAAAGACCTTCCAAAACTTGTATACCAAGGTGACTATCAACCAATATCTTAGGACCGGCACAGTGAAATGTCTTTCGTTTCTCAACAAAATGAAAATTTGGAAGGGAATAAAGGAAGCAGAGCCAACAATCCTAAAGGCTCTCGAAAAATTTGAAGAACTTCCACAACTTGTAGACCAAAGGTGACCTTTCTAGTGAGTTGACCTTGAACCCAGATCTTAGGACCAGCTCAGCGAAGTGTCTTTCATTTCTCAACAAATGGAGAATTCTGAAGGGAGTAAAGGAAGCAGAGCCAACGATCCTAAAGGCTCTCGAAAAAACGTAAAGACCTTCCACAACTTGTAGACCAAGGTGACCGTCAACCAAGATCTTAGGACCGGCACAGTGAAATGTCTTTAGTTTCTCAACAAAATGAAAATTTGGAAGGGAATAAAGGAAGCAGAGCCAACAATCCTAAATACTCTCGAAAAAACGTAAAGACCTTCCACAACTTGTAGACCAAGGTGACCGTCAACCAAGATCTTAGGACCGGCTCAGTGAAATGTCTTTCGTTTCTCAACAAAATGAAAATTTGGAAGGGAATAAAGGAAGCAGAGCTAACAAACCTAAAGGCTCTAGAAAAACTTGAAGAACTTCCACAACTTGTAGACCAAAGGTGACCTTTAACCAGGACCTTAGGGTCGGCTCAGTGAAAGGTCTTTCATTTCTCAACAAAACGAGAGTTTCTAAGTGAATAAAGGAAGCAGAGCCAACGATCCCAAAGGATCTAAAGCAACCTCTGAGATGTTCTTCAGTTGGCCCAAGGTGACCGCTTTCGTGGCTTGGCCCCAAACCCAAATCAGCTCATTGGAATGTCTTCAGAATGCTCATAACTATATTAATATATTAAAAGTTATATCGGTATGTGGGAGACAATGGATTCTGTAGAACAATCACAATACAATGAAGTATAATTTGGTAGACTAGAAGACCTTGGAGTTTGAAATTTTATATAAAAGGCCTTCTTCTGGGCAGGATAGGTTGGTCCTTCTTATAGTACGGCAAAATCCAGGGTTAATCGTGGATTTCTATCAACGGAAAGGTAACTATTATGGTTTGCAGCCTAAGAAACTTTGTTTCAAAATAAGTCACGGAGATGTTTTCGAAAATATGAGCAAAAAGCCATACAAGGTGACCATCAGGATACAAAGTAACAATATTTTAGATCTCATAGAACCAAACTGTAACACTTCATTGTGAAGACCACAGATTGAGGATACAATGTATCAGATAGAAGATGATCAGTAGAGGGGTGGGGGGCTTCCTATGATATGGACAAGGCCACCATAGGGACTGAAGGGTGCAGATTGAGGATACAATGTATCAGATAGAAGATGATCAGTAGAGGAGATGGGCATGGGGGGCTTCCTATGTTATGGACAAGACCACCATAGGGGCTGAAGTCGGGGGGTACGGGTAGAGGAGATGAGTAGTAGAAGATTGACTATGTAACATAGGAGTTAGACACGAGAAGTCAGGGATACCACCAGCACAGGTATTGTATCCTTC
>BLSH010360605.1:421494-432745 GCA_018402905.1 Glandirana rugosa | reverse complement strand
TTTAAAGTGATACACACATTTTGCAGAACAGTGATATGGGTACTCTGGGCTTATTTATACTTTTTGGACACAGTTTGAAGATGATTTTAGAACAGTTCTATGGCCTCTAATGTTAATTAATACTTTTCAGACCCATTTTGAAGATGATCTCCATTTTTGCATTTTTTATGTTTTTATTTTTTTAAAAATATTTAAAGTTATTTCCCTGTCCCCATTTCTTTGTAGGGCACTTGTCCCACCCTTACCCACATTTTCCTTCCTTTTGCAGACCTCTAGGACCTTCCTGGGCTTTTTTACAGCATTTTTAAGATTTTTCATTAAAATTACCAGAACACCGGACCCGAACCCGGACTTTTTTTGAAAAGTCCGGGTCCGGGTCCCGGACACCCCAAAGTTCGGTATGGACCCAAACTTTACAGTCCGGGTTCGCTCAACTCTACTCCTCTCTAAACAGGTAACCTTTAAAGAAAAGATTAAAAGATTTTTAAAGTATCGTAATTTTTTCGCCATTCCACAAGCATGTGCAATTTTTAACTGTGACATATAAGTTATCTCAATAAAAAATACTGTGCAGTGCTACCAATATTTAAGGCGTGTATAATACAAAACAATTGTAAAAATAGTGCAAAACACTAAGAATCAAAGTGCTAGTGCAATAAAAAAACAATAAATGTGCTAAAATCATGAGCTTATATAAATCATAAGTGCATAACCAATTCAATAATGCAAAAATCAGTTCATATAAATAAAGTGCAAAATCAATTCCTATACATAAAGTGTAAAGTTCATCCATGAAAAGATAGCAGCAAAAAGTTCATCAGAGAGGCATCCAAAATAGATGAAAGTAGATCCAAAGGAAGGGTCCCCAGTTGTGCAAAGAGGTCACTATTGAAAGTACTTTGTGCTATCCTCCACCAGTCTTAATAACTGCTCACCTCAATTAAGAGCCATAAAGCATTAATTCCCACAATGGGATACAGCAGGTAGCTGGTGTGGTCTCCAGGGCTGGAGTCCTGCAGGAACGCGTGGTAACGACGTCCCTGTACTTTTTTCACAGCAGGAACACCGTCCCCATTAGTAGCCGTGTTCCGCAGGACTATGAGCTGTGGAAGGCAGTGTGGGTCAAGGGCAGTGCATCCATGCCAAGGGGGGTTAGTCCACCCCGGGTGTCACACATTGAGGAGGGGGGGTGTCATCCCAGCGCACCCGTCCTCCCCTCCCTCAGTCCTCCTCCTTCTCCTCCAGTGGGACCCCTGTAACAAGGTCCCGCACCCTAGGGTCCAGTGATAGACGGAACAATGCTGATGTCACCGGCGTGTATTGTTGGAGGTGGGACCTTGATACAGGGGCCGCTGGAGGAGAAGGAGGAGGACTGAGAGAGAAGAGGACCGAGGAAGGGGAGGACGGGTGCACTGGGATGACACCCCCCCCCTCCCCAATGTGTGACACCCGGGGTGGACTGACCCCCCCTGGCACTGGTAAGGCTGCACTGCTGGGGGGGTGCTTTATCCTGGGGGGGTCTGTGCTGATGGGTGGGTTATTCTGGGGGGTCTGTACTGATCAGGTTATTCTGGGGGGCGGTCTGTACTGAAGGAGGAGGGGGGTGCTTTATCCTGGGGAGGGGTCTGTACTGATGGAGGGGGGTCTGTACCAAGGGGTGACACAATGTTTTTCCCCACCGGGAGACACCAACCCTAGTGACGCTACTGCTGGGGACACAAACCAGGCTGCACTGCTGGGGGCACTGACCAGGCTGCACTGCTGGGGGCACTGACCAGGCTGCACTGCTGGGAGCACTGACCAGGCTGCACTGCTGGGGGCACTGACCAGGCTGCATTGCTGGGCAACTGGTAAGGCTGCATTTGATGGGCACTGAGGAGTGAGCGGGCCTGGGCCCCACTTTGCACAATCAACACAGGCAGCCTGAGGACATTATGTGTGTGTGTGTATATATATGTATCTATACATACATACATACATACACACACATGCTTTTTTATTTTTGAGGTGAGGTGGGGGGGGGGTGTGAATCCTGGGTGAGTTCCCACACTTTTTTTTCCCAGGACTTGACCCCTTGTGGTCTCCCAATACGAATCCTTCCCTTTTGCACCGTGGACCCCCCTCTGGTCCCGACGGACCACAATCCCCTCGGAGAATCAATATATGTAAAGAGAGAAGGCAAGGATCTAGTGCTCTCTGTATTGAATTTTATCCAGCCCAGTAAAGTAAAAAGTTACACTTACAAAATGCAGCACATAAAGCTGTGTACATAAAATCCTAGATGACTGTGGCGTGACGTCCAGGCACAGGCTCCTCCCCCTAGATGCGTGACGTCAGGGCGTGACTTCTTCAGTAGGAGATTTTTAAGGATCATAATTTTTCGCCATTCCACAAGCATGCGCAATTTTTTAGTGTGACATGTTAGGTATCTATTTACATGGCGTAACATCATCTTTCACATTGTACCAAAAATTGCGTTATATATTGTTTTTTTCCCATTAAAATGAATTAAAGTGTATATTTTCAAAAAAATTGCGTTCGAAAAACCACTGCAGAAATGCCATGTGACATAAAAAATTGCAACAATCGCTAGTCGGGTCACCAGTCACCAATATTATTTTGCTAATGTCACACAACTGGGTGCAATGCTCTGTACCCCAAGCCCACCCTTTTTTGAAGCCGATTAGAGCCTTAGGCTCTAATCACCTGCTTCTAAAAAAAAAGAAAAAAAAAACCCTTTGGAATCCATGTGTCCAGTACCCTGCATGTAGATTAGGGGGGAGGCGCCCCTGTGCCCCATATGGATGGGCTGCCACTGGTGTCTGTGGGAATATTTGACCTTTCTTCCAGAAACACATTTGTGACGCCCATAAAGACCTGGATGAGCGAGTTTGGGGTGGAGGAACTTGACTGGCCTGCACAGAGTCCTGACCTCAACCTGATAGAACACCTTTGGGATGAATTAGAGCGGAGACTGCGAACCAGGCCTTCTCATCCAACATCAAACATACCCATAGACACTCCTAAACCTTGTGGACCGCCTTCCCAGAAGAGGTGAAGCTGTTATAGCTGCAAAGGGTGGGCCAACTCAATATTGAACCCTACAGACTAAGACGCTATTAAATTTTATGTGCGTGTAAAGGCAGGCGTCCCAATACTTTGACAATATAGCGTATCTGATGGTTGGTCAATTTTGGCCATGCCAAGTTTTTCCAGCAGAGGGCGCACATCCCCCTCCGATGGCGCCCAGTGAATGAAGTTCTTGTTCCCCACATTGCAGTGATCTGTTTATATAGAGGAGGCTAAACAACTGGAGGCGTGACGTCAGCCACGGGGTTATGCAGTCAACAAGCGGTTTGCGCTATGACCATGTGGCACGTCTTATTCATTTCACCCATAGAGGACACATTTTAACCACTTCCTTACTGGGCACTTAAACCCCCCTCCTGCCCAGACCAATTTTTGGCTTTCAGCGCTGTCGCATTTTGAATGACAATTGCGTGGTCGCGCGACGTTGTACCCAAACAAAATTGATGTCCTTTTTTCCCCACAAATAGAGCTTTCTTTTGGTGGTATTTGATCACCTCTGCGGTTTTTCTTTTTTGCGCTATAAACAAACAAAGAGCGACGATTTTGAAAAAAGAACAATATTTTTTACTTTTTGCTCTAATAAATATCCAAAAATAAAATATGAAAAAAAAAAATTATTCATTGGGTTTGGCCGATTTATATTCTTCTACATATTTTTGGTAAAAAAAAATCTCAGTCGGCGTTTATTGATTTGGTTTGCGCAAAAGTTATCGCATCTACAAACTATGGGAATAGATTTATGGCGTTTTCATTATTTTTTTTTTTTTTACTGGTAATGGCGGCGATTTGCGATTTTTATCGGTACTGCGATATCGGGGCGGACATGTCGGACTTTTTTGACACTTTTTTGGGACCAATGACATTTATACAGCGATCAGAAATAAAAATGTCCACTGATTACTGTATAAATGTCACTGGCAGTGAAGGGGTTAACCTGCAGGGGGCAGTGAAGGGGTTAACAGTGTTCCCTGGGTGTGTTCTAACTGAGGGGGGGATGGGTTGGCAGGGACATAACAGATCTAACTGATCCCAGTGACAGGGATCAGTAGATCTGCTTGTCCCCCTCTCACAGAACGGGGAACCGCCGTGTTTACATCGGCGGTTCCCCGTTCTGCAGCTCCGCAGGCGATCGCGGGTCTTGAGCGGACATCGAGTCCGCCCGAGCCGTGGGCACGCCCACGCAGCGTGCGGCGGCCATGCGCGCCACCGCCTGTGGATGCGCCATGGGGGCGTGGAAAGGGGCGGACGTCAATAGACGTCCTCCCGGAGATTGAGATCCGCGCTGTAGCCGTCTTTCGTCTATAGCGCGGATCTCAACAGGTTAATCAAAGCTGCTCACAAGATGCTGACTATTTGTGTATGAAGAGCCAATGGCTACACAAGAAAAGCCATATTTATCATCCGGCTCTGGCGTATAAACTATGTATAGAGTATCATTTTCATCAGCAAGCTCCCCACTTTCCTTATGATTATCCAAAAGTTATCAAGAACGTCCCGGTCCCTGTTCAGGCACTTCCTCTTACAGGGTGACAACTCTGTTCTTTTCCCCCATTTGGTTTCCTACGTTGTCACCCTGTTGCGCACTTTCCCAATGGAGATAAAGAGTGGCCATGGTGAAGCACATTGCACAGGTATGGTCCACAATGGGGACCTTCCTGTTGTATAGGAAAAGCCCATGGGTGGTTACATAAGGAAAGCCATATTTATGTTTCGGCTCTCACGGATAACCACTTGCTGACCCGGCTTTTTCTGGCACTTTGTTTAAATCAGTATTTTTTGCTAGAAAATTTACTTGGAACCCCCAAATATATATATATATATATTTTTTTTTAGCAGAGACCCTAAACCAGTGATGGAAAACCTTGGCACCCCAGATGTTTTGAAACTACATTTCCCATGATCCTACACTGCAGAGTGCATGAGCATCATGGGAAATGTAGTTCCAAAACATCTGGGGTGCCGAGGTTCGCCATCACTGTCCTAGGGAATAAAATGGTGATTATTGCAATTTTTTTATGTCACGCGGTATTTGCTCAGCGGTTTTGCAATAAAAACAAAAAAAAAACTTTAGCCATTTCAGCCTCGAAAGGATTTAGCCCCTTCCTGAGCAGAGCACTTTTTGCAATTTGGCACTGACAATTGCGCAGTCGTGCGACGTTGTACCCAAACAAAATTGATGTCTTTTTTTCCACACAAATAGAGCTTTCTTTTGGTGGTATTTGATCACTGCGGTTTTTTTTTTTTTTAAAAAAAAGAGCGACAATTTTGAAAAAACCCAATATTTTTTACTTTTTTCTATAATACATATCAAAAAAAAATATATATATAAAAAAATTAATTTATTCATCAGTTTAGGCCGATATATATTCTTCTACATATTTTTGGTAAAAAAAAAAATCGCAATAGGCGTATATTGGTAGTAGTAATGGCAGCGATTTGCGATTTTTAGCGGGACTGAGATATTGCGGCGGACAGATCGGACACTTTTGACACTTTTTTGGGACCATTGACATTTATACAACGATCAGATCTAAAAATAGCCACTGATTACTGTACAAATGTCACTTGCAGGGAAGGGGTTAACACTAGGGGGTGCTCAAGGGGTTAGCTGTGTTCCTTGTCAGTGTGTTCTAACTGTGTGGGGGCTGGGCTGACTGGGGGAGGAGAGGGATCGCTGCTCCCATATACTGGGAACATACGATCACACTCCTCCCCCCTGTCAGAACGGGAATCCGCTTGTTTACATTCACAAATCCCCGTACTGTCACTGCGGGGGAGCGATCGCGGGTGGCCATCGTGAACATCGAGTCCCCCCACCTGCTGATTGGCTCCCCCCGCTAGCCAGTGAGCTCGCGAGCGCCCACAATGCACGCTCCCCCGTCAGGTGGCGGCGATTCGTGTAGCAGAGCCATGCTGCCGCTGTCAATCCACGGCAGGCGGTTGGCAAGCGGTTAATGAATATAAAAACAAAACATAACAATTACCCCAATTTTTTTATATGCCGTGAAAGATGATGTTATGAAAACCTAACATGTCACGCTTTAAAATTGCGCACTCTCGTGGAATGGCGACAAACTACAGTACTGAAAAAATCTCCATAGGCGACGCTTTAAACATTTTTACAGGTTACCAGTTTAGAGTTACAGAGGAGATCTACTGTTATAATTATTGCTTTCCCTCTAACGTTCATGGCGATACCTCACATGCGTGCGCGACTTACATATGCGCTCGTTTCTGCGCACGAGCGCAGTGGGATGGGGGAGCTTTTACATTTTTTTTCCTCTTATTTATTTTACTTTTTATTTTTACACTGTTCCTTTTTTTTTTTTAATCACTTTTTTTTTCTATTACAAGAATTGTAAACATCCCTTGTAATAGAAATAAGGATGACAGGTCCTCTTTATGGAGAGATCTGGGGTCAAAAAGACCTCAAATCTCTTCTATAGCTTTAAAAGCAAAAGATAAAAAAAACAAAACCTTTTTTTAATCTTTTAGCTTAAAAAAAAAAAAAAAAAAAAGATTTACTTCCAGCCTGGACTGGAAGTGACGTCATGACATCACTCTGGTCCTCCAAGACCATAGAGATGATCAAAGAGTATCTACTTATCGCTTATGGGTGCATTTAGGGTTGCCACCTCATCCCTTTAAACCCGAACACATATGAATTACACAGGTTGTTCTGAGGCTAATTGAATGCAGATAAGGCACCAAGTGAGTTTAATTAGCACCTTAATCAGCCACAGAGCCTGTGTAATTCATGTGTTCGGTTTTAAAGGGATGAGGTGGCAACCCTAGGTGCTTTGTCGGATCATTTTCGGGTGAGCCGATGGAAACGGTAAGGCCGAGAAACACCGGCGAGTGGTGGTGTGTCTCTCTGATCCAAGATGAAGGGCCGTGCTCAGAGGTGTAACTAGAACCTTTAGGGCCCCGGTGCAAAAAATTATGAAGGGCCCCCCTGACCCCTGGCCAGGGCCCTTCCCTCTTCTCACTGATCCTGGGGCCCTTTACTCTTATCGCAGGTCCCTTTATTACAGTACCGCAGCGGGGCCCTTTCACAAGTTCTGCAGCGGGCCCCCTTTCTGCCATCTTCGGGCCGCCCCATGGTGGTGAAATGCCAGGGCCCGGTCACAATTGCAACCCTGATAGTTCCCTCACTGGTGTCAGTAGTTTATAATTTATATTTTATTTATTTATTTTTTTTTTTTACCATTTCATTTTATTTCTTTTACAATTTTATTTTTACAATTCTTTACACTTTTTTTTTAGGAGCTCTGTTGGGGGGCTTTTATTGAGATATCAAGGGGTCTAAACAAACCTCAGCCCTCAATTTCCATCTGTGTGGCCTCAGCTGCACAGAATGAATGGACAGCAATAGCTGAGCACCGAACCTCCCATTCATTCAGAAACGGAAGTATAGTAAAAACAGTTTACTATGCTTCAGTTATGAATGAACCAATTGGTACCAATCAGTGACTCTGTCCATTCAGAAAAGGAAGGAGGGGGTAAATGACAAATTTACCAACCCGTTCCCCTCTCTCCATCATGACTCATCTTCTACAGCAGCTGGCAGGAGAGAGGAGGGGGGGGAGACAGCAGCTCTGTGGGGGGACCAGGGAAGCACCCAGGGACCCTGGGAACAGCAAAAGACAAGTAAACTGGATAGAAGAAAATGGAGGAGATTGGGTCCTCTAAATGGCACCCCCGTCCATCCCTCCTATTCAGGTGTACAAGGGAGGCACATGTGCCCCCTGGACCATGGGGCCCGGTTGCAATTGCAACCCCTGCAACCCCTATCATTACGCCCCTGGCCATGCTGTCAGGACCGTGGTTGCCTGGACTCCATGCTGGTCCTAACAGCACGGCCCGCCATCTTGGATCAGAGACACAGTGTTTCCCACCGCTGGTTGGCTGGAGCTTCCACCTGCAGCTGTCTTTACTCCCAGGAGGCATCCCATTGGACGCTATGGATTCATTGATACGTCGGTTTTTCACTTCCATCTTGTAAGTGTTTTTAACCCTTCCTGGTCATTAAAGTGTTTTATTACTGCACTTAGAAGCGCCTTCTTCTCTGAGTGTGCTTCCCTCTTCTGAAGTGCTGCTGCGGTGCATTAGTCACATTTCAAGAGCCAGTCGTGTACTGCTTGTTAACCACTTCCGGAGCCGCCCACCGCAACATATACTGCAGCAGGGAGGGCTGGCTGCGAGATTTGCTTCATCTGGGGCGCACGTGCGCGCCGCTGGCGACCCGTTCCTGCTGTGATTGGACCCGCCGATCGTTCGCTTGCAAGACAGACCAGCGGTAAACAAAGTCAGAGCTAATCAGGAACACAGATCTCTCTCTTCCTCCAGTGTGAACATTCCCCCCACAGTTATAAATCACTCCCTAGGGCACACTTAACCCTTTGATCGCCCGTAATGTTAACCCCTTCCCTGCCAGTGTCATTAGTACAGTGACAGTGCATTTTTTTAGCACTTATCACTGTATTAGTGTAAATGGTCCTCAAAAAGTGTCAGTTAGTGTCCAATTTGTCCGCCGCAATATCACAGTCCTGCTAAAAATCGCTGTAAAATTACTAGTAAAAATAAAAATGCAATAAAAATATCCCATAGTTTGTAGACGCAATAAATTTTGCGCAAAAAAAATTGATGAAGAAATTTGATTTTTTACATTTTTTTTATTGGATAGGTTTTACAGCAGAAAGTAAAAAATATAGTTTTTTTTTGTTCAAAATTGGCGGTACAACCTTGCATGAATTGTCAGTTAAAGCAACGCAGTGCCATATCGCAAAAAATGGCCTGGTCATGAAGGGGGTAAAACCTTCTGGGGCTGAAGTGGTTAAAGTCTCCTTGTTATCCAGAGCGCCCTATTCTCCACACTCCTTAAACATTCCCATAGACACTCCTAAACCTTGTGGAGAGCCTTCCTAGAAGAGTTGAAGCTGTTATAGGGTGGGCCAACTCAATATTGAACCCTACGGACTAATTCTCTGTATACACGATACAATGGTCGTACGACTGCTTGTTGGTACTACCAAGTTTTCTAGTTTGCTCATACAACTCCCGTTCCGTCCCCGTCCGACCGTCGTACGTCGGCTGTTCTAATCGCGCGTACTAACGATCGATTTCGCATACAACGGTCATTCGTACGACCTGTTGTATACGATCGTCGACTCGTGTGTATGAGGCTTAAGACTTGAGATGTCATTAACCACTTGGCTACCGCCTGCCGCAGCATGACGGTGGCAACATGGCTCATTATCGCAAACCGCTGTCACCTGGCGGCAGCTGCGATAACTAGTATTGTGAGCGTGCACGCCGCCGGAGGCTCACTGTGTTTTCCGGGAGTTGGGGGGGGGGGGGCAGGGAGCGGGTAGGGTGGACTCGATCTCCGTCGGCTGCCCGTATGTAAACACGGATCTCCGTTCTGACAGAGGGGGAAGGGCTGTGATCACAGGCTCCCTGTATATGGAAGCCGTGATCACTCCCCTCTCCCTGCCAGCCCAGTCCCCCAACCAGTTAGAACACACTGTGGGAACACAGTTAACCCTTAGAGCGCCCCCTCCAGGTTAACCCCTTCACTGCCAATGGCATTTACACAGTAATCAGTGCATTTTTATAGCACTGATCGCTGTATAAATGCCAATGGTCCCAAAAAAGTGTCAAAATGGTCCGACATGTCCGCCGCAATATCGCAGTACCGGTAAAAATCGCAGATCGCCCGCCATTACTACTAAAAAAATAAATAAATGGAAACCCCAAATCAACAAACGCCGATTGCAATTTTTTTTTACCAAAAATATGAGGAAGAATATAAATCGTCCAAAACCGATGAAAAAGATTGTTTTTTTTATTTTTTTTTTGGATTTGTATTTTAGCAAAAAGTAAGAAATATTGGGTTTTTCTTTTGCAAAATTGTCGCTCTTTTTTTGTTTATAGCGGTGATCAGAAATGACGCAGAGGGGATCAAATACCACCAAAAGAAAGCTCTATTTGTGGGAAAAAAAGGACTCACATTTCGTTTGAGTACAACGTCGCACGACCGCGCAATTGTCAGTTAAAGCGACGCAGTGCTGAATCGCAAAAAGTGCTCTGGTCCTAAAGTGTGAAATCCTTCCAGGGGTTAAGTGATTAAAGTGCGTGTAAAGGCAGGCGTCCCAATACTTTTGACAATATAGCATACATTAGAGAAAATACAGTGATTTTGACTCTTAATGGGCGGATGTTTGCTGCATTCTCACAGTGAACATTTTTTACATAGACCTTAAAAAAAGAATGAGACCCTGTAATCATTAATACATCATTAAATATTTTAAAATACAAGCACTGTAAGTACATCACTGTGACCCGGTATCAGCCTCTTGCAGTCCCTGTACAGCAGAGCTCGAGTGTGAGAGGAAGAAGCAGCACAGGGGGCCAACCAGTTAATTAGCTAACAAGAAGCATGCTGATAGGTGGAGAGAGCAGAGTGACAGAGAGATGAGCTCATCCACTGTGCTGCTTCTCCTTTCACTGTCCACTCACAGGTTGGGGCACGTCTGGGATGGGTTGAATGATGCTGACCATCAGACTGAGGACATCTAGTGGCAGAGATAAAGTGCTGCAGGGAAATCTCTGGACTGAAGATGACTATAGCAGCAAAAGTGATTGGGGCACGTCCGGGATTGGTTGAATGATGCTGGCCATCAGACTGAGGACATCTAGTGGCAGAGATAAAGTGCTGCGGGGGAATCGCTGGACTGAAGGTGACTATAGCGGCAAAAGTGATTGGGGCACGTCCGGGATGGGTTGAATGATGCTTGCCATCAGACTGAGGACATCTAGGGGCAGAGAATCTCTGGACTGAAGGTGACTATAGCAGCAAAAGTGATTGGGGCACATCCTGGATTGGTTGAATGATGCTGGCCATCAGACTGAGGACATCTAGTGGCAGAGATAAAGTGCTGCGGGGGAATCTCTGGACTGAAGGTGACTACAGCAGCAAAAGTGATTGGGGCACGTCCGGGATTGGTTGAATGATGCTAGCCATCAGACTGAGGACATCTAGTGGCAGAGATAAAGTGCTGCAGGGAAATCTCTGGACTGAAGGTGACTACAGTGGAAGTCAGGTCTCTAAAGGGACGTCGTGAAATAGAGACGGTGATCTACAGGAGTCAGACTACCG
>BLSH010360605.1:360307-389753 GCA_018402905.1 Glandirana rugosa | reverse complement strand
TATCCTTCTGGAGCTGAAGTGGATAAATGTCAATGGTCCCAAAAAAGTGTCAAAAGTGTCTGACATGTCCACTGCAATATCGCAATCCCGTTAAAAATTGCAGATCACCGCCATTACTAGTAAAAAATAAATAAAAACCACATAAATGAATTCTCATCGTTCGTAAATGCGGCAACTTTTGCGCAAAACAATGTACGCCGATTGCAAAGTTTTTTACCAAAAATATGTAGAAGAATATATATCGGCCAAAACTGATGAATACATTTGTTTTTTATATTTTTTTTTGGGATATGTATTATAGCAAAAAGTAAGAAATATTGTTTTTTTTTTTTTTGCAAATTTGTCGCATTTTGTTTGTTTATAGCACAAACAATAAAATCAGCAGAGGTGATCAAATACCACCAAAAGAAAGCTCTATTTGTGGGGAAAAAAGGACGTCAATTTTGTTTGGGTACAACGTCGCACGACCGCGCAATTGTCAGTTAAAGCGACGCAGTTCCGAATCGCAAAACGTGCTCTGGTCCTAAAGGGGCAAATCCTTCCGGGGCTGAAGTGGTTAAACAAAAGTAGAATTCCGAGAGATAAGGAAATATGCGCTGGGCGGCTGCACTCCTTTAAGAACACCTTTTTTTAAATGTGCACAAAATCCATGGATCCAAAGAACAGACAAAATACATCACGGAACACAGCAGATGATGTACAGCAGGGGTAGGCAACCAGTAGCCCTCCAGCTGTTGTGGAACTACATTTCCCATGAAGCATTGCAAGGCTGGCAGTTAAAATTACTCCCAGAGGCATGATGGGACTTGTAGTTCTGGAACAGCTGGAGGGCCCCAAGTTGCCTACCCCTGATGTACAGCATGGCTTACGCGTTTCACACCATTGTGTGGAGGTGCAAAAAGTAGAATTCCCCTGAAATTGTCCTCAGTCTGGTTCTCTTTACGTAGCAGCAGATTACTTATGGTGTTTATTGCATAAAAGGAACAAAGTTCAAATTACATATTTCTTTTTATTTTTATTTTTTTATTGATTTATTTATTTTTCAACAGTTTACAAGCACTCGAGTTGGTCTGAGAACTATCTGCGTAAACTCAGAAATCTGATCTGTGTTTGTTTGTTTAATGAATATTCATACTTGAATCGCAGCCCAAGAAAAGTCCAAGAGCAGGAATTCAATGCAGCACGGGATCTGTGGGAAAGACAAATAATTAATGAAAGAAATGCCTATTAATATAGCAATGTAGCTCAGAGCCAACTGTAGGCACAGCACTCTGCAAACATTTAATAATATTATAAATAGGTGCATCCCCGAATCAGGATGCGAATAATTAAAACTACCTGGTGAAAGAAGATTCTATGTAATAGCAGAAGCAGGAAGAGCTTCCGCTAATAGCAGAGAAACTGGGCTGGGTGCATTCCCGTTTACTCCTAAACACGCCGAAAACCTAAAGCAGATCCAAACCCAGTCACTAAAATCATGGTGATGCAATTCCAAAAGTTGTTTTCGATCTTCTTAAACCTTCAGCTTTCTTTAACCACTTCAGCCCCGGAAGGATTTCCCACTTTAGGACCAGAGAACTTTTTGTGATTCGGCGCTGCGTCACTTTAACTGAGAATTGCGCGGTCGTGCGACGTTGTACCCAAACAAAATTTGCGTCCTTTTTTTCGAACAAATAGAGCTTTCTTTTGGTGGTATTTGATCCCCTCTGCGTCATTTCTGATCGCCGCTATAAACAAAAGAAGAGAGACAATTTTGCAAAAAAACCCAAATTTCTTACTTTTTTGCTAAAATACAAATCCAAAAAAAAATATAAAAAAACATTTTTTTCCATCAGTTTTGGCCGATTTTTATTCTTCCTCATATTTTTGGTAAAAAATAATCTCAATTAGCGTCTATTGATTGGTTTGTGCAAAAGTTGCCGTGTTTACGGATGATCAGAATTCGTTTCTGGGGTTTTTAATTTTTAAAATTTTTTTTTTTACTTGTAATGTCGGCGATCTGCGATTTTTAGCGGTACTGCGATATTGCAGTGGACATGTCGGACCATTTTGACACTTTTTTGGGACCATTGGCATTTATACAGTGATCAGTGCTATAAAAATGCACGGATTACTGTGTAAATGCCATTGGCAGTGAAGGGGTTAACCTAGAGGGGGAGATCTAAGGGTTAACTGTGTTCCAACTGTATGGGGGCTGGGCTGGCCTGGCTGGGGGAAAGGAGTGATCACGGCTTCCATATACAGGAAGCCTGTGATCCCTGCCCTTCCCCCTCTATGAGAACGGAGATCTGTGTTTACTTACACGGACCTCCGTTCTTTCAATGCGGGGGGGGGGCCATCGCGGGAAGCCGGCAGCGATCGAGTCCGCCCTACCCGCTCCCTGGCCCCCCCCCCCAACCCAGTAAGCACACGAGCGCGCCTCCAGCGGCGCACACTCACAGTGAGGGATATCGCAGCCACCATCATATGACAGCGGTTTGCGATATCAAGCCACTCTGTCGCCGTCAGACTGCAGTCGGCAAGTGGTTAACCACTTCAGCTCCGAAAGGTTTACCCCCCTTCACGTCCAGGCCATTTTTTGCGATACGGCACTGCGTTAATTTAACTGACAATTGCGCAGACGTGCGAAGCTGTAACCAAATATAATGTTTGTCCTTTTTTTCCCCCACAAATAGAGCTTTCTTTTGGTGGTATTTGATCACCTCTGCGGTTTTTATTTTTTGCGCTTTATACAAAAAAGACCGACAATTTTGGGGAAAAAAAAACAAAACAATAATTTGTACTTTCTGCTATAAAACACATCCAAAAATATATATAAAAAATATAACTTCTTCATAAATTTAGGCCAATATGTATTTTACGACATATTTTTGGTAAAAACGAATACCAGTAAGCGTATATTGATTGGTTTGCGCAAAAGTTATAGTGTCTACAAACCATGGGATATTTTTATTTATTTATTTTTTATTTTGTTTTTTTGTACTACTAATGGCAGTGATCAGCGACTTATTGCAGGAGTGTGACATTGCAGAGGACAAATCGTACACCTGACTGACACTGTGTGATCAGTGCTAAAAATACGTACGGTCACTAATGACACTGGCTGGGAAAGGGTTAAACATCAGGGGTGATCAAAGGGTTACCTGTGTTCCCTAGGGAGTGCTTACTAACTGTGTGGGGGAAGTGCTTGTACAAAGGGAAAGCAGAGATCCGTGTTCCTGCTTAGCAGAAACACAAGATTACAGCCTTTCCTTGCCACAGAACGGTGGTCTGCCTTGTTTACCCAAGCGGGTCCCAGCGGACATCACATCCACCGGACCCGCTGATAGGCTCCTGCTGTGTCCAATCACAGGGGGAACAGGTCGCCGGTGGTGCGCGTGCGTGCCCCAGACCCGGAAGTGCCAGATCACGTACTAGGTACATGACCTGGCACAGCGCAGCTGCCGTGCCCAGGGGTGGTCGGCAAGAGGTTAAAGGAATCCCTGGTGATCCCTCCATGTTCTGGCACTTTCTGTTATGGGGTGACAACTGTCTTCTAATTGTGCTCCTGTGTTGTCACTGAGTCACTTATGACCCCCCCCCCAGTGGAAACTACAAGTGGCTGTGCCCTCGCATACTGCACAGGCCTGTCCTGCCACAGTCACTATCAGGAAACCGCTACAGAGTAATGATATATAGCTAATGTTGGAGTAAGTGGTGGAGAACAGCAGCACTGCAGTGCAATAAAGGGCACATTTACATGTTCAGTGATCTCTGAAGAGCGATCTGCATTCGGATCGTCTTTCAGAGAGCATTTGAGGCGTTCAGGGGGCACTGTATTGCCTCATCACTGCTTGTTTTAACCCCCTAAGTGCCGGACTACCTGGCCATGCATTGCATGTGATTACGGGAAGAGGGCAGCCCCATTCACTTGAATGGGTCATGCATGGAGGACGCTAAGCCCACCAATAGCAACAGGGGGCATCATTTCTGTCATGGCCGCAAAGCCTTGTAGCCACAACATGTCTACACCCCTAGACATAATGATTAAGGGGGATTGGTGATAAAAAGCAGCTCAACCACAGGGTTTTACAGCCCCTTAAACACATGTTTGAACAAGCCCAAAGGATTAAAAAAATAGCCATGATATAAACACAGGGCATCATTGTGATTGGCCTAGATTAACTGAATATGCCGTATGGAGGACCTCGTTTTTTCCCGCATGGGAACACATGAAAAATTCTAGAAGACTTAGTTCTACTGACACATAGGCCGGCTAACAGAGTAGGAGTTGGGGTGCACTGCCCAAATACCAAACTCCGCAGAATACCAAACCCACATCACATCCAGTTGCTTTAAACTATCATAACGTCGTAATCATCACAAATTTCTGTTGATCTTCAGCAATAGGTGATTTTAAAAAACACTGGCAACCATGGGCGTCCGCAGGTAGGGGCAAGGGGGGGCAATTGCCCCCCCTTGAATCAGGAATCGGATTGGGGGTTCCCCACTATGTCCTTATCCTCTTGAGCCATGCATGCCGTTTCTGACAGTCTCTTGTGCTAGGTCCGCAGTCTCTGACCATCTCCTGTACCATGTCCACAGTCTCTGACCAATTCCTGTACTACGTCTGTAGTCTCTGACCATCTCCTGTACTATGTCCGCAGTCTCTGACCATCTCCTGTAGTATGTCTGACCGTGATAATGACATTGTCAAAAAGGGGCAGAGCATGCGTGACCTTAAAATGATGCCCCCCCTTGAAAAAAGTTCTGCGGACGCCCATGCTGGCAACGGACAATAATCCAGTGCACGGTATATGAGCGGAGGTTTATACTCCGCTTATATACTAACCGAGAAAATGGCCGTCTCCTAGGCGGGGACAACTTTGTCCCCGTTTGCCGCTGTGTTCCTAACACACTAACATCTCCCGGTAATGGATTGTGGTCCATTGCCAGTGTTTTGTGCCAACAGAAATTTGTGATAATTTTGAAGTTATTGATCAGGTTACTTGCTGGCAAAAGATGGTCAATGTTTGGAAAGGGAAGAGGCTACGGCACAGTAATGGAGCACCCAATGACAAGTACAATTGGCTAGAGGTTCAGCCAATAACGTGTGAGATGGAGGATAATGCACTATTCTTGGGCTACATTCTCTCTATTCACTCTTTCAGTCTTTGACTTTTTTCTTCTCTTTTCTTCATCCGGCATCTACATATTTGAGACCAATGGATTTATGATTTTCTGACATTGCACACCGGTGATTCTGGAACTTTAGCAGAGGTTTTGGTTTCCCTTTAGACTTTTCTGGAAAGGTTCTCATTCATCCAGGTAAGGATTCTCCAAACTATTCAGTATAAGCACCACATCATATATTTTACAAATATTCGCAGGCCAAGAAGAAAATCTGTTTTATATTTTATGAATGAATAAAAATTAAAATGGGTGGATAGGCTTCACTTGGAGTTTTTTTGTAATTAGCACAATATAATTCAGAACTTTAGCAAAACAAAGCAAATAAAATAAATAATGGTCCCCGTCAGAATCCTCATTATATCAGAATCCCTATCAGAGTCTGCCCTTACATTAGAGTCCCCCTTACATCAGGGTCGGCATCAGAGTTTCCCCTAACATCAGGGTCCCTCTCTGAGCCCCCCTACACTGGGGTCCCCATCAGAGTCCCCTTTACATTGGGGCCCCCATCTGAGACCCCCTTACTTCAGGGCCCCCATCAAAGCCCCCTCTACATTGGGGTCCCCATCTGAGTTCCCCCTTACATTGGGGCCCCATCAGAGTTCCCTCTTACATAAGGGCCCCATCAGAATCCCCTCCACATTGGGGTCCTCATCAGAGTTCCCCTTACATCAGGGTCCCCTTCAGAGTCCCCTCTACAATGGGGTCCCCATCTGAGCCCCCCCTTACTTCAGGGTCCCCATCAGATCCCCCTCTACATTGGGGTCCCCATCTGAGTTCCCCCTTCAGGGTACCCATCAAAGCCCCCTCTACATTGGGGTCCTCATCAGAGTCCCCCTTACATCAGGGTCACCATTAGAGTTCCCCCTTTACATAAGGGTCCCTATCAGAGCCCCAGCTCCTACTCCGGGGTACCCCATCAGAGTCCCCTCCAAATTGGGGTCCCCAATCTGAGTCCCCCTTACATCAGGCCATAGTCCATATTCCTATTGCACATGTTCCTTGAATAAGCTTTTAGAGTACTGGGTGCTGTAGCGACCGCCAGCTGGATACTGAAACCTATACGATATGTAGCTATTCGCCAGCACACCAAGGATCATCGTCCAAATCTTTTTTTATTCAAAGGATGATCACATCACAAAACGGTGCAGTGCAATGTTTTGGAGCCATGCAGGACACCCTCATCAGGCATGTGCCATGTGCCTGACGAAGGGGTCCTGCGTGGTTCCGAAACTTTGCTCTACACCATTTTGTTATGTGATCATTCTTTGAATAAAGAACAGTTTGGCCAAAATTGATATCTACATACCCCTTACATCAGGTTCCCCATCAGAGTCCCCTCTACATTGGGTTCCCCATCTGAGTCCCCCCTTACATTAGGGTCCTCATCAGAGTTCCTCTTTACAGCAGGGTGCCTTTCAGAGTCCATCATTACCTCACACACTTACAGCGTGGCTGGGAGCCGTGAGAGCTCGGAAGCGTGGCTGTAGCAACAGATGGAGGCAGAGAATGTCTGGACAGAGGAGGTGACATCCTCATGTGAATGCTGGGGAAAACATGCGGTTGGCTGTTAGGATTCTGTTGGTAGTAGCAACGATGGTACAATGACAGTGTAGCCGGGGGAACCTGCCCTGAAAACTGAATTGAGGGTCGTGAATATTGGGAGAAACTGATAGCGTAGACTCACCTAAAGACCTGTATGAGACCTATGTGCAAGGTCAATGTTTCTAGTTGTGGGTCAGATAATGTCTTACCATGGGCTGGATTTGGTCCGCAGACCGTAGTTTGGAGACCCCCGATCCAGGTCTTTGTATGGCTAGTAGTAGTTAGCCACATTCAACTAGACTAGTCCTAAAATGTTAAAGACATTTCATATGTTCTCCAAGCCATCTAAAGATCCTGACATTCATTGGAAGTTAAGAAGTGGCTTGGAGAAGATATGAAACTTCTTCAACATTACAGAACAAGCATGTGGTCGGCTGTTAGGATGCTGGTGGTACTAACAATGATGGTACAATGACAGTGTAGCCGGGGGGAACCTGCACTGAAAACTGAATTGGGGGTTATGAATGTTGGGAGAAACTGATACCGAAAACTAAACTAAAGACCTGTATAAGACCTATGTGAAAGGTCGATGTTCCTAGTTGCGGGCCAGATAACATTTTGCATGGGCCGGATTTGGTCCGCAGGCCGTCATTTGGAGACCCCTGATCCATGTTTTGGAATGGCTAGTAATAGTTAGTTACATTCAACTAGACTAGTCCTAAAATTCTAAAGAAGTTTCATATTTTCCCCGAGCCATCTAAAGATCCTGACATTCAATGAAAGTAAAGAAGTGGCTTGGAGATAATGAAACTTCTTCAACATTACAGAACAAGCCCAAATAAATGCAACAGTGCTACAAGCTCTCCCTTTGGACTTGTTTTTAGACAGACGTGCAGAGCGGTCTGTCACCTCCGGATAAGTCGGAAATTTCAGTCTCAGTTCATTTTTAGTCACATAACTCAATTTGTCCAGCAGCTTCTCATCAGACCCAAAGTTTCCGCTAGCCTTGTGATTGTCATTCTGGAATCGGAAAAAACATATTTAACTGCAATATACAAGATATATAAAACATCAATACATTTAACGTGGAACACCATCATTTTCTTTTTACTTATTGGATCCACCTTCCTGTATAAAAAAAAATAGTGCCAATCTTCTTCTTTTTTTTTTTTCTTTTTAGTATTTTGTTCACAAGGAAAGTAGAATGGTACAGTAATATAGAGCATAGTTTCCATGTGTTCCATGTGGTCAGCCATATCTAAATAGTATATTACAGCATTACAGGTCAATATCATCTGTTGAGTATTGATCAATGGTCTAACTTTTAGACATTACATTCATTGCTAATTTTAAAGGTTCTTTTTGCTTCCTCAGTTTTTTGTTTTTTCTTTGAAAAATCTTTAATTACAGGTTTTATTATAAGCAGAAATAGGAAAGGTATAACAGAAATCCTCGGGGTACAGGGATTTCATGTTACATGAAACCCTATTTAAACAAATGACCTAATCGACATAATGGTAGAGTAGTGAAATGCAATGTAAAAATAATGGACATGTCTTCATAGGGCAGCCACTCTGAGGTTCCTCCAGAGGTTGCTAAGGATTGACCTCCCATTTGATAGTGTCTGCACGGTTTTGGGGCCAGTCAGGGCCAGGACAAGGGGTGGGCGGGAGGAGCGGTTGCCCTGGGTGCAATGGTTTACTGTAAGGTTGGGGGCACCTTCCTTCTGTTTCAAAGCTGACAGGAGTAGTGACAGGAGCAGTGATTTTACCAAGTGAATGACTGCTGGGTGTAGGATCCTTTTAAGCTTGCATATTATGAACAGGGGAGGGGGGCGCAGTTTGGCATCTTTGCCCTGGGTGCTGGATGACCTTGTCCCAGCACTGGGGCCAGTGCTGCGTGACAAATTATTACCAGAAGGACATGGTGCGCTACAAGTCTACATCCACATGAAATTATAAAATAAAACAAAATTGGGTAGCTAAAGATTGTAGACATATAGAGAGGTGAAAAACAATTAAAAAAAAATATTACAACAATGATTAAAATTACTTAAGCAGAAAATACTGCATAGCATAAAATGTCTATCTTTGGTTCACATTAGATGGAAATGATTCAACAAACCCCACATGCAAACTTTACGCGTTTTGAATATTCTTCTTCAGGAGTACATGTGAATGAAATCAAAATGGTAAATCCCCCAAGACTTGTTCCTAGAAATACACCAACAGGCAAAATGATGCTAAAATCCTCATCCAATGGAAAGCCTTAATCCCATAGGGAGAGACCCACAAGGAGGAGCAGGGCAGACTATTTCATCAATTATGGCCACCCATAAAATGGTCACACTACATAAATCACTATATGTGCCAGGTACAGGAGATCCGTAATCCATAATACATCTTCAAACAATGACTATAAATATCAAAATGTGCATTCCCCAAGGGCCCCTTCACAAAAAGGGCATTAGAAGTCTCCCATTTATCACAGCCTTTTTAAGTAACAGAATCATCAAGACATGACAAGTGTGGTCTTGGGTTCAGCAATATCACAAATGTCATGCAACAAAGCCATCTGCATAAGACCAACAATGGGTTGAATTCTGACCATCACAATAAGGAGGACATTTTTTTCCAGTGGCCATCAATGTAAGAGGTATTTTTCCCACTGACCAACCAATAAATAGGTTTTAGGGTTCCCCGTGACCTAAAAATTACTTTAAGGGTTCCTCTAGAGTAAAAAGAATAATAACGGCTGCTGTAGGATATAGTCTGGCCCATTAGGAGACCAGATGACCCCTAAGACCACTTATATTATTCAACATTAAAGGGGAGTGTGCCAATGTTTTAGGTCTCTGAGGTTGGGTTTACATATAGGAAGGTGGTCAATATTAGTCTACACTAGACTGATCTCAAAGCAAGCCCCCAAGATAAGAAATCAGAGGAGAGCATTATGTGAGGAAAGGAAAAAAAAATAAAAAAATAAAAAACAAATGGGTAGGGGATCTGAAAAGGGATATTGGAGGGAGTAGTAGTAGATGTGTGAACATCTACAGGCCCATCACTGAGCTGACATTAGAGCAGATATTCAGGAGGACACCTAAAGTCAATCCCTTGGAACTAAGTTCTTGCAATTATTCACCCCTGTGATAGGATGAGGCTATGTGATCCTCCATTGTTTTAATTTAATTCCTTTTAACTACCCATGCACTGATTGGGGGGAGTGTCCCCAACTTCCTCTTTGGTCCAGCATTGGTGGTCTTCTTCAGGGCAGAATGACACTCTGACCTTCTTGTCATTTCCTGTCAGTCCAACCTGTCGTTAGCATGCCCCCTGTGATCATGCAGGCTGGGCTCACAGTTCTAAAGGACAATTATGTTATGCCACCCCCCCCCACCCCAACCCAATACTGTTGCTGGAGGATGGAGAATACTTTGTGGTAATGTCACAGACCAGAAGACGAAAAAAGGTATGTATGGGGTTAATGGGGGCAGGGCCGCTGATAGAAATTATGGGGCCCCGTACAGCCTACCTGGCGGTGCCCCCTTCAGACTCACCCCGCCCCTCCCCCAGCCCCATCCCAACCCAGCCCCTCCCCCAGCCCTGTCTTGAAACAAAGTGCATTTACTCCTGCCTACCTCCAATCCAATCCGCTAAACAAAGGGGAAACAAATCCGTTCCCCTCCGTCAAGCGGATCGGAATAGAGGACAGTCGGGTGTAAACGGACAGCTGGTTAGTTTATACCAGTCGCCCTTTGAGCACAGTGGGCTGTGTCCATGTCTGCTCTGCATAAGCTGAGCGGACACGGACCTGTCATCTCAGTGGGGGATCAGAGGACAGATCCCCCACTGAACAAGTGGTTTCATGTGAAAGTCTTGATCACAAACAGCAACACAGGGAGCTTAAGATCATCAGAATTATAAAACACAGGCATCAGCCAGCAGGGGCTCTATGGCTGGCTCTGTCACAGTGTGCCACAGGGCATGGTTGCTGGGTGCTAACCTATGACCAATAAGTTAACAAAATCAGCACCCAGCAGCCATGCCCTGTGGCACACTGTGACAGAGCCAGCCATGATAGAGCACCTGCTGGCTGATGCCTGTGTTTTATAATGCAGATATGGATGGTAACATTAAATTCACCCACCCCCATTAGTAGCCACGAATTCCGGCTTCCTTCTGGGCCTCTGGACCTGCCGCCAGCCGCCTCACAGCCTCCCGCTCTCCATCTCTCACGGCCGACTACTGACATAGTGAGGAGCTGAGTGACGGAAGATCACTCCGCCAGGAAAGGAAACAAGCCACCGCAGCGGCAGACTGGCGGGACTGGTCCTTTTAAACAGCTGATTGGGCACGGGTGCACTGCGCATGCGCCCGAAACTGAGAAAACAGTCCCTCAACTTCCACATCATCACAGAGAAGGGGCCTGGAAGACCATAGCAATAATACACCCCCCTAAGCTAGTAGCAGCAGCTGAGCGGAGGTGTAAGTCATAAAGCCCTTATTTTCACCGTTTTTTTTTTTTTGCGAGGCTGCCCGGGCCCCTGAGGACTGTTGTACTGGCCTATCTGCGGCCCTGAATGGGGGTATGTATGGAGGTGGGTGGCTGGCTGGAGGGTGGGGGATTATTATGCTTAGAGTTTTGGTTTAACTTACACTTCACATTTTCTTTGCGTGGAGGAGGGTGGTTGAGGGTGGTGGGGGAGGCGGTAATAAAGATTGTTCCATTGCCCTCCTCCTGGGCATACTGGTGACAAGATCTCTCAGGCTGGTCATGAAAGTCTAGACACTCAGACCAAATTTAGGTGTTCTATGCCTAATTTGCATGCCTAATATTACATGAACTAATAGGGCTTTTATTTGGTATTCTATTTAAATACAAACCCCATGCAGGATTTATATTAAAGGCTGACAAAAGGGAAAATTTTGAAAAAAAATATTTTGAAATGTGTATATATATATTTAGTTTTTCAGCATTGGTTTGACTTCTTTAACATTTGTATTTCTTTCTGTGTGCACAGAAAAAGGAATACCTTGGCAGCCTAATTTGGTAAAGTTTTGTTTCCCAACAAACCTCATGTGATTACCAAGTCATGGCTGTCATGGTGATCACATGATTGGAAATCACGATGATTAGAATTCGTACCTGTTAGCTGAGCCTGTAAATGTCAGGGACAGGGTGGAGCGGGCACCTGTGCACGCTCCTAGCTGTCAAATGTGGAATATGTTCCAACAAAACTGGGACTTATGCCTGGGAAATAATCATTTACAGACTGCATTGCTTCACTTTAAAACATTTCCTGATGTAATGAACTGCAAAGTGATAGGATGTCTGATTTTTACCAGCTGGAGCTCTGTTTAATTCAATCATTGTAAACCAGAACAATGAACGTCTTTAATTTGGTTCCTTTTTTCAATTACTTATACTATTGAAAGTGTTTGTTATATCTGTTGATCCTTCCAGAAATATTGTCACTTCCTGTACTAATCAGTTACATTGTTCCCAGCTATCTCTGAGCATCTAATACAAACAAGTAAGAGGCCCAACACCCAGAATATACAATCCTAGAGGTGGTCTGATGAAGAGGATGTGTGTAAGCCCATAAATATTAATTTAAAATTTTAAAAGTCCATATGCAAAGCCCATAGGCAAAGTCCATGAGCAGTAATCTTCATATATAATAGTCCATATCAGACTGGTGAAAATAGGGCAAAAAATGGAAAAGGTCAGGAAAGGAGAAGCAAACTGAAACGTAAGACACCAGAAGCTGCCGGTGAGCGAACCCCAACTCACAGAACCTGGAAGAAACAGAAGAGAGGAGGCGCTTCTAAGTGCAATATGCCAGTACACTTTATTAGAAAAAAGGTTAAAAACACTCACAAGATAACTGTGTAAAGAACACATCCAGCATTCAATACAAGGGGGAACCGAATGCTCATCCCATCCGACCGGGTGGTCCTCCGGGAACGATGGTCATCCAAAACGATCATTCGTCCTGCACGCTGTATGATGGAAGAAGCCGGCTCGCGGCGTGTAGGTCGGAAGGAGGCTGGGAGCGCAAACACTCGGCACAGGCGGGATGGCATCACTGTGGTGCGACGCGTTTCCTTGGCTGGAAAGCTCCAATGACGTGGGAGGCTGCGCCACTTCGTCAGGACTGCCTGACACCACAGTGACGCCATCCCACCTGTGCCGAGTGTTTGCGCTCCCAGCCTCCTTCCGACCTACACGCCGCGAGCCGGCTCCTCTTTTGAGTGGAACTCCGCTTTAAGATCAGAACCAGCGGGAGTGGCTCCCAATCATGTGACCACTGTGACAGCCAATCACAGTAATCAAATGGTTAGGCATACCTTCCTGCCCCCCTCCCCCCCAGGCATAATAACCCAGTTAAAGGGATGCCAGGGGGTGGCCAGGAAGGGGTTTCAATAGTATTTGTCTCTATTAATTCTCTTAAAGCGGTTGTCTACCCAATTTGTTTACTTTTACCTACAGGTGAGCCTATAATAAGACTTACCTGTAGGTAAAATTAATATCTCCTAAACCTGTACTGGTTATGAGATATTCCCCTTCTAATCATCTGCGGCATTACGGCGCATGCGCCGGGTATGTCCCAGCAAAAGGCCAATCTTTTTCTTTGTCTATTTTTTATTAACCATTACAAATGCGACTGTTTTTTTACCATGTTTTTATTTTTTTTTTGTAATTCATGCAAAATTGAAAAATGTTCATTTGTAAGTTACTTTGCAATGTTTTGTCCCAGAATAACAAGTTTAGTGTTATTTTAAAAAAAGAGAAATTATAAAATGAAATGTATACTTTTTATATCCAGTAAAACTATTTTTTTCTGAGTAGAAAATAGCGTGTGTGTTTTTATTTAGTTTACTTTTTCTTTTTCTTTTTTTTAGTTTATGGATTTTCTTTTTTTTTTTTGCTAAACAAAATCACACAAAAAGAAAACCCAATTTGTCCTTTAAAATTTTATTTATTATTTTATTATTATTTTATTTCAGGTGCTTATATAGCGCCGTCAATTTACGCAGCGCTTTACATACACATTGTACATTCACATCAGTTCCTACCCTCAAGGAGCTTACAATCTAAGGTCCCTAAAGCCTCGTACATATGAGACGACGATCGTACGTACAATCATCTCAAATCATATGTTGGCTGTTGTATCTAGCATACTGACTGCACTACACGATCGTACGACCAAAGAAAGAACGTTCAGGTGCATGTAATTAGCATCCGGCCGTTCCTGACTTCTGAGCATGCGTGTTTTGCACAATACAACTCGTTGGACCAACTGCTCTGTACACACGATACAACGGTCGTATGAGAGCTTGTTGGTATGACCAAGTTTTCTAGTCTGCTCATACAACTCCCGTTGTACGACCGTCGTATGTCGGCTGTTCTAATCGCGCGTACGAACGATCGATTTCGCATACAACGGTCGTATGACCGCTTGTTGGTACGACCAAGTTTTCTAGTCTGCTCATACAACTCCCGTTGTACGACCGTTGTATGTCGGCTGTTCTAATCGCGCGTACGAACGATCGATTTCACATACAACGGTCGTTCATACGACATGTTGTATACGATCGTCGTCCCGTGTGTACGAGGCTTAACTCACATTCATACACATACTAGGGCCATTTTAGACAGGAGCCAATTACCAGCATGTCTTTCTTTTCTTTAAGCGGAGGTCCGCCGTCCCTGTAAAAATTAAAAATCAGCAGCTACACATACAGTAGCTGCTGACTTTTAACATTAGTACACTTACCTGTCCTGGAGCACAGCGGTGTCAGCACCGCTGCTGATCTTCGGATCGGCTGGTCAAGTGCAGCCGGGTCCATTGCGGGTAAGGGAACCCAGCAGTGGAGCCTTTCAGCTTCACGCCGGGCCCCTACTGCGCATGCGCGAGCCGCCTCTGCGCTTTCTCACTGGCCGGCGGCGGAGGAGGAGGGAGCCGGGTTGCTGACGTCAGCGGCCGAGGCCCGAGCTCCCGGATGTGGGGAAAAGGACACCTATCAAAGGTATCCTCTCCCCCCGAAAGGTGCCAAATGTGACCCTTGAGGAGGGGGAATCCGATGAACGTTAGTTCCACTTTTGGGTGGAACTCCGCTTTAAGTAAATATTCCCCACACTGTATATTTTTTTCTGCAGCTAGCTTGAGGGCCACATCATTCAACCCATGTCCTCTGGGCCAAGGCCATCCAGCCTGTGACTGGACAGTGAAAGGAGAAGCAGCACAGTGTTGGCAACATCTGTCATTCTGCTTTCAACTCCTATCAGCACACGAACTACTTGGCTTCTTGTGCGGCTTCTCCCCTTTTTCAATCTGAACTCTGCTGTACAGGGACTGCAAGAGGCTGAAACCCGATGACATTCAGGTACTTACACTGCTTGTTTTTAATAAATACATTTAATGATGTATCGATGGTCACAGGGTTGCATACATTTATGTCTTTTGTATCTGCTGGGGTTCATTGTTAATGGACAAGAAGAGGGAATGCTCTGTACTCTGTGCCCCTTGGCTGTGTATGAAAGGTAATAATATGATGTGGGCTCTCGGTACCTTCATTGACGTCACATCCAATTGTCGTCTAAGTGGAACAATGTGCAGACACAAAGCACCGCGTGTGGGCCCTATAGATGTGCAATGAGTTAATATCCAGAGAGGTGGGGGGACTCATCAACACCCCCTCCCTCCATCACCCAGGCAGTGTCAGTCTCAGCATAGAACACACAGGGAACATTCAGCTGCCTGGCAGGCACAAATCTGCACACAGCTGATGGTTAGTGAAGGCCTCACACGGCATAGAGAGGGAAGCCGAGACAGAGGAGAGCCGGCTTGCAGGAGAATTGACCGTGTTTGTTATACTAATAGTCTAGTCTAGGGTTCCTCAACCAGGGTTCCGTGAATCTCTAGGGTTCCTCCAGAGGTTGCTAGGGGTTCCTTGAGCAATGGTCAATTTCTACCTCTCAGATAAATCCCCAATGATACCATTGATCTTTTTTGCTATCTGTAAGGGGGGTAATTATTCCCAATGACCACAAGTGTGAGGAGCATTCTTCCCATTGACCATCACACTAATGCAGTGGTTCTCAACTCCGGTCCTCGGGACCCCCCAACAGGCCAGGTTTGCAGGATAACTGAAATTCATCCCAGGTGATATCATTTGCTGCTCAGTGATTGCCGTATTCTAGTCTGCATCTCCCCAAGGTAATACTGAAAACCTGGCCTGTTGGGGGGTCCTGAGGACCGGAGTTGAGAACCACTGCACTAATGTATCATGAATTGTAGATCTTTAACCACTTCAGCCCCAGAAGGATTTCACACTTTATGCCAGAGCACTTTTTGCGATTCGGCATTGCATTCCCGTTTACTCCTAAACACGCCGAAAACCTAAAGCAGATCCAAACCCAGTCACTAAAATCACGGTGATGCAACTCCAAAAGTTGTTTTCGATCTTCTTAAACCTTCAGCTTTCTTTAACCAGTTCAGCCCCGGAAGGATTTCCCACTTTAGGACCAGAGCACTTTTTGCGATTCGGCGCTGCGTCGCTTTAACTGACAATTGCGCGGTCGTGCGGCGTTGTACCCAAACAAAATTTACGTCCTTTTTTTCCCACAAATAGAGCTTTCTTTTGGTGGTATTTGATCGCCTCTGCATCTTTTCTGATCGCCGCTATAAACAAAACAAGAGCAACAATTTTGCAAAAAAACCCAAATTTCTTACTTTTTGCTAAAATACAAATCCAAAAAAAAAATATAAAAAAAATTTTTTTTTCATCGGTTTTGGCCGATTTATATTCTTCCTCATATTTTTGGTTAAAAAAATCGCAATCGCCGTTTATTGATTGGTTTGCGCAAAAGTTGCCGCGTTTACGGACGATGAGAATTCATTTTTGTCTTTTTTTTATTTTTTTTATTTTTGACTAGTAATGGCGGCGATCTGCGATTTTTAGCGGTACTGCGATATTGGGTGGACATGTCGGACCATTTTGACACTTTTCTTGGACCAATGGCATTTATACAGCGATCAGTGCTATAAAAATGCACTGATTACTGTGTAAATGCCATTGGCAGTGAAGGGGTTAACCTGCAGGGGGCGCTCTAAGGGTTAACTGTGTTCCCTGGGCGTGTTCTAACTGTGTATGGACTGCCCTGGCTGGGGAAAGGGGATGATCACAGCTCCATATACAGGAAGGCTGTGATCATCGCCCTTCCCCCTCTATGAGAACGGAGATCCGTGTTTACACACACGGACCTCCATTCTCTCGCTGCGGGGGAGCCATCGCGGGTAGCCGGCGGAGATCGAGTCCACCCTACCCGCTCCCTGGCCCCCCCCCCCCGAACACAGTGCGCGCGCTCACAATATTAGTTATCGCGGCCACCGTCAGGCGGCGTTTCGTGATAACGAGCCATCTTGCTGCCGTCACACTGCGGCGGGCGGTCGGCAAGTGGTTAATTTTTAGCAGGGGTTCCCCGAGACCGGAGAATTATTTCAAGGGTTCCTTGGTGTTGAAAAGGTTGAGAAAGGCTGCTCTACGCCCTAGACCAGGGATATGCAATTAGCGGACCTCCAGCTGTTGCAAAACTACAAGTCCCAGCATGCCTCTGCCTCTGGGTGTCATGCTTGTGGCTGTCAGAGTCTTGCTCTGCCTCATGGGATTTGTAGTTCTGCAACATCTGGAGGTCCGCTAATCGCATATCCCTGCCCTAGACTATTAGTATAACAAACGCTGATAATTCTCCACGCTCAGTGCTGGGGGTGGGCTTTCTGCCCCCATGCACCAACAGCCTTTTAGTAGGGACCCAAATGATTATCCAAATGCTCAGCTCTAGATTTTTCACACCCAGAAAAGGACCAGTGCTGGATAGAATACCTAATTTTATATTTTTTCATGGGCCTAAAAGTTAATATTAAAAAATAAATAAATAATAATAATAAAAAAAAAAAAAAAAAAATATATATATATATATATATACGATAAAGTATTGGGGCGGCCTTTACACCCACCTGAACTCTAATGGCATCCCAGTCTAAAGCCTCGTGCATCGATTATCGTACGACCGCACGTCCAATTTTTGTCCAAAGTGGCTGTTGGCGGTTTTGTCTAGCGTACTGACGATAGTCAAGTAATCATCCTACAAAGCCGAACGTAGTGACGTGTTACGAGCGTATAAAGAGGGAGTTCAGGTGATTGAGAATTGTGAATTACGGACGCAGGTTACACGACTGAACACTTCCTGGATTCCGAGCATGCGTGTTTGCACTTCCAACTTATTTGGCCAACTTCTGTACACACGAGCTGAAAATTGGACAATGCCTTGTTGGCAGACACAACTTTTCTAGTCTTCTCAGCCAACTTCTGTTGGACAATAATTGAAAATTGGCTGTCGAATGGAGCGTAGGAACGGTGGGATTATTGTATAACAGGTTGTCGTACGACCGTTGTTGGTGTGTATGGGCCTACAGTCCATAGGGTTCAATATTGAGTTGGCCCACCCTCTGCAGCTATAACAGCTTCAACTCTTCAACTCTGTGTCTCACCCTCTAATGCTATTTACAAGAATGGGGGCACTCTGGGGGAAACATTAATAAATATCAGTAGTCCTATGAGTATGCGGAGCGAAGCCGCTACCACCTGTTTGCTGCCATTTTTGGTGCTTGAAGACATCTCTCCATCACTTACTTTCCAAAGTATGGGGCAATCCTTTTCATAGAAGACGAATTAAAGACTGACATACCTTCTAACCCTGACCTACTCTGTCCAAAATTCCAATGAGTTTTGATTAAAATGTACACTGTATTACCGAAAGTATTGGGACGCCTGCCTTTACACGCACATGAACTTTAATGGCATCCCAGTCTTAAGGCGCCATGAGCAGAAGTGGGAGCTGAGTACCTATCAAAACTAGGTTCCCCCCCCCCCCAAAAGAACTGACATGCCAAATGTGGCATGTCAGGGGGCAAGGAGTACTTAAAGCGGTTGTCTACTCAAAATTAAAAAAAAAAAAAAAAATAAAACCTGCAAGATAATAGCATAATGAGCTAGTATGCACCACATACTTGCTCATTATGAAATACTCACCTTGAAACGAAGATCCGACCGAGCCGCTCGGTCCCCTCCGTGGGAGCGGACATCTTCACCCGGATCTTGCTTCCGGGTACGCGGCTCCGGCGCTGTGACTGGCCGGAGCCGCGAGACGTCACTCCCGCGCATGCACGCGGGGCTTGTTTTTTCCGGCAGGGTCCGGAATGCGCCGTAACAATATATTACATTAGAAAGGGAATATCTTCTAAACCATACAGGTTTAGAAGATATTCATTTTACCTACAGGTAAGCCTTATTCTAGGCTTACCTGTAGGTAAAAGTAAACAAAAAGGGTGGAACTCCGCTTTAAGAGTTCTCTTCACTGGAACTAAGGGGCCAAGTCCAACCCTTGAAAAACAACCCCACACCATAAAACCCCCCCCCCCCCCCCCACCAAATGATCTGGGCCAGTGCACAAAGCAAGGTCTACAAAGACATGGATGAGAGAGTTTGGGGTGGAGGAACTTGACTGACCTGCACAGAGTCCTGACCTCAACCCAATAGAATATCTTTGGGGTGAATGAGCGGAGGCTGCGAGCCAGGCCTTCTCATCCAACATCAGTGCCTGACCTCACAAATGTGCTTCTGGAAGAATGGTCAAACATTCCCATAGACACTCCTAAACCTTGTGGACAGCCTTCCCAGAAGAGTTGAAGCTGTTATAGCTGCAAAGGGTGGGCCAACTCAATATTGAACCCTACGGACTAATGCCTCGTACACAAGGTGCGACTGTTGTGCGACCACACGTTCAACAATCGGCTGTTGGCAGTTGTGTCTAGTGTACTGACATGAGTCAAGTAATCGGCCAACAAAGCTGAACATAGTGATGTGTTACGAACATATAACGAGGAAGATCAGGTGAATGTTATTTGTGAATTAGGAACGCAGGTTACACGACCGAACACTTCCTGGATTCCGAGCATGCGTGTTTGTACTTCCAACTTTTGTTGGGCCAGCTTCTGTACACACGAGCCAACAGTCGTACAATGGCTTGTTGGCCAACAAAAGTTTTCTAGTTTGCTCAGCTAACTTCTATTGCACGACTGTCGAACGTCGGCTGTCGTAATCGCGCGTGCCAATGGCGGGAATATCGTACCATAAGCTGTTGTACGACAGTTGCACCGTGTGTACGGGCCATAAGACTGGGATGTCATTAAAGTTCATGTGCGTGTAAAGGCAGGCGTCCCAATACTTTTGGTAATATAGTGTGTATACAGTGGATATAAAAAGTCTACACACCCCTGTTAAACGAAGAGTGGGCAAATATTGTCAAGTAAAGATATGCCATGGTGATCGACTCGAAAAGACTGAGTGCTGTAATAAAATCAAAAGGTTATTCAAAGTATTAGTTTAAGGGTGTGCACACTTATGCAACCATATTATTTTAGTTTTTTTTTTTTGCTTTCCTCCACCTAAAATATTTCAGTTTGTTGTTCAACTGAGTTGTGCAGTTTGTAAGTCACATTGAGCCCTGGTTCACATTGATGCGATTTGGCTTGCGATTTGACATGTCAAATCGCATGCCAAATCGGCGGCAATTGCCAACAATGGATTTGCACTACATTTGGCGACTTTGGGTGCAAGATGTCTCTGAAATCGCCCCCGAAGTTGGTCTGACAAGCAAGTATGAAATTGTGCGAGTTCAGCGATTTCATTCCCGCAGGCTAAATTTGGAAAACAATCTGAGCCCTGGTTCACATTGACACGCATTGGCATGCGATTTGACATGCCAAATCGCATGGCAAATCGGCAGCAATGGCACTGTTCTAATCGGTGCGACGCTGCAGTTGCGGCTCCGCACCGATTTCAAAAAGTAGTTTTTGTACTACTATTTGCGATTTTAGTTGCGATCTCCATAGACATCTGTGCAGAAACCCGCAGAGATGCCTGTGAAATCTCCGCTGAAATCGGGACTGAAATCAGCTGAACTCGCACCATTTCATTCCCGCACTCAGTGTGAACCTGGGCTGAAATTATTTTACTTTGTCTCATTTTTTTTAAATCACATTTTTTTATATCCACTGTATATTTATATATAGTATATTATTACAAAACTAAAAATGTAACAAATATTAAAAAAAAAAAATAAAGTAGTTAAAATACAATAAATAACAAAAAATAAAATATTTAATGTAAAAAAATAAAATAATTCAAATAGAATAAAACTAAATTATTAAAAACATATTTAAAATACAATAAATAACAATTAAAATAATTAAACTTATAAAAAATGTAAACTTTTTGAAACAAAAAAAATGAAGAAAAAAATAAAATTAAAACAAGAGTCAGCTGAAGTTGACCTTTAACACAAGCCTGTGCTTTGTCGATTCAAGGTGAAAACAAGTATTTTATTTTATTGTATTTTTTTAAATGGCAATTGTTTGTAATGCAATGTTCTCTCACTGCCTGTCTGGTAAAAATGTTGTCAGCAAGACAGAATGTGTGGGAAAATCCCTCTCATGGAGCCCTTAATAGTAGTAAAAACCCAACAGGAGTTCTAATCCTTCCTCACAGAAACCCAATGATGACATCACTGAGTCTAAAATAAGGCACCCTTAGCCCAGCGCTTTGAGATGTCTTTTTATATAAAATCATTAGTCATTTTTCATAACCAAATATATTTTCAAAAGTGTATATATATATATATTTTTTTTTTTTGTACTTTATGTATATATTTTTGTATTTACGTGATTATTTTCCATTTTGTCCTATTTTTTCCTTATTTTTTAAATGTTTTTTCTATACCACTCTTTGTCAATCATATATTGTTTGAGTCTTGCCTCCTTCCTATGGGGACACAGCCCGGTACTTCCACCGTGGACGTGACATCACTCGCCCCTCCGGCAGATCTCGGGAGGACGCACCCTCCCGGGCGCCGTATGACACATTGGGCGCCCATGTAGCATCCTTAATTGATAACCCCCACAAAAATGGAAACCAAAAGTGACGTTTCCAGAAAAAAGAACAACTGCGCATGCACCCTTTTCTCGCACATTACAAAAAAAAAACATATAGTCGGCCTGCGTGGACACAGGGGAAAGTGGTCGGCCTCACGTCTTTGCTTCGCTTGGCCTCCCGACATTTTTTTTAAACAAACTCTATGTCTACGTGGAAATTGGGGAATGAAATTGGACACACATTGGAGTTTTTCAGGCAACGTCACTTCCGGTATCCATCTGTGTTGGGTATTCACAAATGAGGCCACACAATGTTTTTTTCTGGCTTTGGCGAGTGCGCCGCAGCGGGAGGAGCCTTGTTGGCACCTTGCAAGAGAGCGAGGGTGATCCCAGTCCTGGCACTTCCGGTTATGAATACGGTCCATGCCCCTGTTCTTTGGCCACCCACAAGGGACACAGGGATCGTTTCAATGTCCCTGACGCCATCTACTGCCAACATTGCTGCCGCTGCACGAATGAGTCACCCTTTAGATCAACTTGCTTAGCGTTCGATTTGAATATGATTTTTAATATGGATTTTTATTTTTATTTTTTTTATTTTTATGAATTACTATGAATTACCATTGTCAACACTATTACCAATATTATTGGTTTGATTGATAGATTTATACTTTATACTCTACCTAGCCCACCGCTCCTTCAGTGTCACTTACAACTCTACTCCCTCCTCTCCTCTTCCTTTCTCTGTCGGTGTCGCCCAAGGTTCTGTTCTTGGACCTCTCCTTTTCTCAATCTACACCTCCTCCCTGGGTCAGTTGATTGCCTCCCATGGCTTTCAGTATCATCTCTATGCTGATGACACCCAAATCTATCTCTCTACCCCCCAGATCTCTCCATCTGTCTCCTCACGCATCAAAAACTTACTGATAGACATATCTGCCTGGATGTCACATTCCTCAAACTCAACCTATCCAAAACCAAGCGTATGATATCTCCTCCCCAACGTGCCCCTTCCCCAGATTTCTCTGTCAAAATGAATGGCTCAACTATCAACCCGTCCCCCCACGCCAAGGTCCTAGGTGTAATCCTGGACTCCCAATTAACCTTTCAGCCCCACATCCAATCGCTATCCAAAATTTGCCGCCTCAACCTCTGCAACATCTCCAAGATACGACCCTTCCTAACCGATGACGCCACAAAGCTACTAATTCACTCCCTGGTCATCTCTCGCCTTGACTACTGCAACTCCCTCCTCACTGGCTTACCTCTAAATACTCTATCCCCACTTCAGTTCATCATGAACACTGCCGCCAGGCTCATCCACCTTAAAAACCGCTCGGCATCTGCTACACCCCTATGTCAATCTCTACATTGGCTGCCACTCAACCAAAAACCGCTCGGCATCTGCTACACCCCTATGTCAATCTCTACATTGGCTGCCACTCAACCAACGTATTAAATTGAAGATCCTAACAATAACTTATAAATCAATTCACAACCTGGCCCCCAGCTACATCACTAACCAGGTCTCAAAATACCAACCAAATTGTTCTCTTCGCTCCTCCCAAGACCTCCTGCTCTCTAGCTCCCTTGTCACCTCATCCCATGCTCGCCTCCAGGACTTCTCCAGAGCCTCTCCCATCCTCTGGAATGCTCTACCCCAATCTGTCCGACTTTCTCCTAGTTTGTCCACCTTCAGACGATCCCTGAAAACTCATCTATTCAGAGAAGCCTATCTGGCTCCCCCCTAACAACTGTACATTTATCTTCTCTATTAGCGCATCCCCCACAGTTATTACCTCTTGTATCTCTTGATCTTCCCTTTTAGATTGTAAGCTTTAACGAGCAGGGCCCTCTGATTCCTACTGTATTTAAGTGTATTGTATTTGTTCTGTCTACCCTCAAATTGTAAAGCGCTGCGTAAATTGTTGGCGCTATATAAATCCTGTGTAATAATAATAATAATAATATACTTTTTTTTTTATGAAATAACTGTTTTTTATGTTCTATATATGTGTTTTTTTTTTTGCTCCGCCCCTGTTGGGGGTGGGGCTTTCAATCAGGTCTTTCTTATTTTTCATTTAAAAGCACTTCTCTACGGTCACCCTAAGTAGCTTAGCACCGAGTAAGGGGGGTGCAACCCCGAAACCCGTCAGCCTTTACCCATTGTCGTGACACAGCCCACTTGTCCGCACTGCCCCAATTCGTGGGTTCTTCTTTGGCTCATTTGAGAATCACTGTTTGTGAGTACCCATTTTATATTGCTTTTATTCATTAAATGCCATTGGTAATGCACTAGGTGTGCGCGATTTTCTTTTTGTTTTGTTTTTCCTAGTAAAATAAGGTACTTTATGTAATGAAAATGGAAACTTATTATTTAAAATGTAATTAGCAAGTTGATGAAGGGGGGGGGGGGAGCAACGGAAGGCAAAATATAAGCAGATTAAACCTTGGCTTTAAATGATCTTTATTAGGATAATTAAATTTCAGTTTAGAG
Organism: Glandirana rugosa; assembly: GCA_018402905.1. NCBI lineage: Eukaryota > Metazoa > Chordata > Amphibia > Anura > Ranidae > Glandirana > Glandirana rugosa. Next base: position 365,544 of record BLSH010360605.1, on the reverse strand, counting down.
TAAAGGAGATTTTATTCGGTTCCCTTTAGGATACAGAGTTTTCCCGAATACTCGGGTTTTCTTCTGACCAAACATATTTCAGCTCCTACAGACCAAATATAGAAGAGAACAGGAGTGGTGTTTGTTGACGAAGTACGGCGCTATTTTTAGCCTAATTAAAGTGCATTAAATACAAACACAGCTCGCCAATCCAGCGGGCATCAAAGAGAAGCCGGGGCCTCTTGAGCTGTTTAGTATTGATGAAGAATAAATACTGTTAGCTAAAGGAGGACAAAAAATAACAAATGTCGCAGTCCTTCATCGGCAGGACGCTGTGGAAAAACGCGGAGCGAAGAAACAATTCCGTTACTGTTTACTGGTGGGATTAATACGCAGACCGCATCCTGCGTTGGGTGGACAATGAGGTCACGGTGACTTCACCTTCATTAACCACTTCAGCCCCGGAAGGATTTACCCACTTCCTAACCAGGTCATTTTTTGCAATACGGCACTGCGTTATTTAACTGACAATTGCACGGTCGTGCGACGTTGTACCCAAACAAAATTGACGTCCTTTTTTTCTCCGCAAATAGAGCTTTCTTTTGGTGGTATTTGATCACCTCTGTGGTTTTTATTATTTTCACTGTAAATAAAAAAAGACCGACAATTTTGAAAAAAAAAAAAACACATTTTTTTTTTACTTTTTGCTATAATAAATATCCCAAAAAAAAAAAAAGTAAAAAAAATACATTTCGGTTTAAGTCAATATGCTTTCTTCTACATATTTTTTGTAAAAAAAAAATCCCAATAAGTGTATATTGATTGGTTTGCTCAAAAGTTATCAGGTCTACAAACTACGGGATAGATTTAGGGACTTTTTTATTGTATTTACTGGTAATGGCGGCGATCTGCGGCAGACAAATCTGACCCCAAATGGCACTTTTTGGGGTTCAGTGACATTATTACATTGATCAGTGCTATAAAAATGCAGTAATCAATGTATAAATGACACTGGCAGGGAAGGGGCTAACACTAGGGGGCGATGAAGGGGTTAACTGTGTTCCCTGGGTGTGTTCTAACTGTAGGGGGGATGGGCTGCCTGGAACATCACAGAGATTGCTGTTCCCGATCACTGGGAACAGCAGATCTCTGAGATGTCCCCTGTCAGAACGGGGATCCGCCTTGTTTACAATGGCAGATCCCTGTTCTGCCTCTGTATACCGCGATCGCAGGTCGCCGGTGGACATCGAGTCCGCGGGACCCGCGGGTGCGCTCCCGCGGCGCTCGCGTGTGCCTGCTATATCACATGCGTGGACCGACGTACACCTATGGAGATTCGCGATATCCAGCCACCTTGCCGCAGGTGGTGGGGAAGCGGTTAAAGGGAAAATAGAATTTTCGGTTTCCTTCCATTTGTTACTATTTTTTTTATTGCATTACTAAGAAAGAGTGACTGATTTTTAAAGTAGAACTCAAGGCAAAACGTTTTTGTTTTGTTTTTTTTAATTTTGGATAGATAACCCCTGCCAGTTTGTCTCATTGAGAAGATTTCTCTTTACTTCCTGTCCCATAGCCAAAACAGGAAGTGAGAGAAAATCAGAACTAGTGTCCCCGTTGGAAGATTTCCACTTTATTTCTTCTCTGGGGGACAACCCAACATTTGGGATTTTCTATCACTTTTATTCTCGGCGATAGAGGTATACAGGACAAATAGAGAGGGTGAATCTCAGTAATGGGGGAACAGACAGCAATAAAAACCTAAGGTTTACTTTTAGTTATAATTTAATTCACATGGTATGGTGAAGAGAGGGAGGTGTTATGTAGTCCTAACACAGTTTTATGTAGTGCTAAACTAGCTGTACGAGGGTGACAACACTGCTCAGTACAAATGTCACCCTAGAACAGGAACTGTGTTAATGGCAAGATAAAAAAAAAAGATAAAAAAAAGAAAAAAAGTGTGAAAAAAGAAAACAAATGTAGCCACCATTTGAGGTAGGGTTGCCACCTCATCCCTTTAAGCACATATGAATTACACAGGTTGTTCTGTGGCTAATTTAATGCAGATAAGGCACTAAGGCCCCATTCACACAGGGGCGACTTGCGCTCGGACTTGAGCCTCCTCAAGTCGCCCCAAGTCGCTTGACATCTGAAATCCCATTGAAATGAATGGGAGCCGTCTTAATGTACGCTACTAAGTCGCTCCGACTTCAGAAAAAAGTTCCTGCGCGACTCAAGGCAAATTCTATCTGACTTGTGCCCATAGAAATGAATGGAAGTCGCTTCCAAGTCGGATCCCCATGTTAATGCAAGCGACTTTACAGTGAAAAGAATAGAATTTATGTTTGGGGTAAGCCCCTCCCTCCCTTCTCTGATTGGCCACAGCCAAAGTCGCCTGGCATAAGTCGTGTTGTAAGTCGCGCTGAAGTCGCCTAGCAAATTCGCGCCAAGTCGGATCGCCCCTGTGTAAATGGGACCTAAGTGAGTTTAATTACCACCTTAATCAGCCACAGAACCTGTGTAATTAATATGTGTTCGGGTTTAGAGCCGGTTCACACTACAGCGACTTGGGAGGCGACTTGTGTCGCTCCAAGTCGCCCCCAAGTGAAATCCCATAGAAGTGAATGTGAGCGGTCTAAATGTACACTCCTGAAGTCGCTCCGACTTCAGAAAAGGTTCTTGTACTACTTTTAGGCGATTTCTATCCGACTTGTGCCCATAGAATTCAATGGAAGTCGCCTCCAAGTCAGATCCCCCATCTAAACAGAAGCGACTTTACAGTGAAAAGAATAGAATTTATTTTAGGGCAACCCCCTCCCTCCCTTCTCTGATTGGCCACAGCAAAGTCGCCTGGCATGAAGTCGTGTTGTAAGTCGCCTCAAGTCGCGCTATAAGTTGCCCAAAGTCGCGCTGAAGTTACTTTCAAATCGCCTAGCAAGTCGGATCGCCCCTGTGTGAACCGGCTCTTAAAGGGATGAGGTGGCCACCCTAATTTGAGGACCGATAGACTGCAATACTATCAATTTCTGTTCCTGGTTTAGCTATGCTTTAGGCTCCGTTTCCACAAGTGCAACTTGTCATGCGACTTTGGACACATAAAGCCACATGCCCATTGATTTCAATGGCAAACGTTTCCATCTATACGACTTTGAAAATCAGAGACTTTGAAAAGGTGCCTGCACTACTTTGATGCGACTTTGATCCAGAGAGTGTAAAGTTGGATCAAAGCTGCACTCAAAGTCGCATCAAAGTGACATTCTGAATTGCGCAACTTTGGAGTCGCACTAGTGGAAACGTAGCCTTAATGTTCTTTGTATTTCCATTTTGTTTCCTTTTTTTGGTGTATTTGGTTGCTATTTGTGTACTGTCACTTTTTATTTTTATTTTACATTTTTCACTATCCTTATAAATAGTAACCTACTTAACCACTTGCCAACCGCAGCGTGACGGCGGCAAGATGGCTCGTTATCGCGAAACGCCGTCACAGGACGGCGGCAGCGATAACAAGGATTGCGACCACGCTCACTGTGTCCGAGGGGGGGGGGGGCAGGGAGCGGGTAGGGCGGACTCGATCGCCGCCGGATACCTGCGATGGCCCCCCCCCCGCAGTGAAAGAACGGAGGTCCTTGTATGTAAACACAGATCTCCGTTCTCATAGAGGGGGAAGGGCTGTGATCACAGGCTCCCTGTATATGGAAGCCATGATCACTCCCCTCCCCCAGCCAGCCCAGCTCCCATACAGTTAGAACACACTGAGGGAACACAGTTAACCCTTAGAGCGCCCCCTCCAGGTTAACCCCTTCACTGCCAATGGCATTTACACAGTAATCAGTGCATTTTTATAGCACTGATCGCTGTGTAAATGCCAATGGTCCCAAAAAAAGTATCAAAATGGTCCGACATGTCTGCCGCAATATCGCAGTATTGCTAAAAATCGCAGATCGCCTCCATTACCAGTAAAAAAAAAACAAAAAAAAAACCCCGAGAAATGAATTCTCATCATCCGTAAACGCGGCAACTTTTGCGCAAACCAATCAATAAACACAGATGGCGATTTTTGTTTTTACCACAAATATGAGGAAGAATATAAATCGGCCAAAACCAATGAAAAAAATGTTTTTTTTATATATTTTTTTTGGATTTGGATTTTAGCAAAAACTAAGAAAAATTTTTTTTTTTTTTTGCAAAATTGTCGCTCTTTTTTGTTTATAGCGGTGATCAGAAATGACGCAGAGGGGTTCAAATACCACCAGAAGAAAGCTCTATTTGTGGGAAAAAAAGGACGCAAATTTTGTTTGGGTACAACGCCGCACGACCGCGCAATTGTCAGTTAAAGCGACGCAGCGCCGAATCGCAAAAAGTGCTCTGGTTCTAAAGTGTGAAATCCTTCCGGGGCTGAAGTTCTTTTTTGAGATCTGTTGTTTACAAATAAAAATTACTTTTTTTTTTTTGCTATAAAATTACTTAGAACCCCCAGACATTATATATATTTTTTTCAGACACTCTAGGATAATGTCGGTTGCTGCAATACTTTATGTCACATCGTATTTGGCAATTTTTTGGGGGGGAAAAAATACACTTTTTTTAATAAAAAAATATGACAGCAGTAAACTTGGCCCAATTGTTTCTATATTGTGAAAGATAATGTTGTGCCGAGTAAATTGACACCCAACATGTCATGCTTCAAAATTGTGCCCGCTCGTGGAAATGGTGACAAACTTTGGCACTTCAAAATCTCCATCTGCGACATTTAAACATTTCTACAGCTTACCAGTTTAGAGTTTCAGAGGAGGTCTACTACTAGAAATATTGCTCTCCCTCTAACGATCGTTGCGATACCTCATATGTGCGGTTTGAACACCGTTTTCATATGTGGGCGGGACTTACGTATGCGTTTGCTTCTGCACGCAAACCCGTGGGGACGGGGCCCTTTAATTTTTTTTTTCCTTATTTACGTCTTCGTTTGCGTATGCATTCAGGGCGGGTGTATACTTTTGCCACAAGTTTGGCGTGTATACTCCATAGCGTTGCTAGCAATCTCCCTCTCGTTATAAAGATCATCATCTGGAGGAGACTTTGAGATTTGACCATTCGACATCTTTACAAATTTACAGCGTCTACCTCTAAAACTTCACGGTTTCAAACAGTGGTAAAGGTGCTCGCCCGTGTTAAAACTTCGTACTGTACAACCCACAGTTAAATGAGCCGTGTTGTAATAGAAAGTGTTATATCTTTGTTAACCCGGTTCAAATGACGACAGT
>BLSH010360605.1:330844-357699 GCA_018402905.1 Glandirana rugosa | reverse complement strand
GGGGGGGGGGCCCCCAAATCTAGTCAAGTGGCCCACTGAACCACCGAATCAGCTCACCATCCATGCCCACCTGGTTTTAGAATGGATATTGATGTTATGAAGCAAGACAAGTATGATACAATGTGGTAACATAATTTAATGTTAATAGCAACAAAAAAGGTTTAACAAAAAAAAAAATGCATCAATGCAGCTCATCAGTGCCTATCAGCTTAGCCTCATCAGTGCCCATCAATGCAGCCGCACCAGTGCCTATCAAATGCAACCTAATCAGTGTCCATCAATGCAGGCTCACCAGTACCCATCATCACAGCCTGATCAGCGCCAATCATTGCAGCCTGATCGGTGCCAATCATTGCATCCTGATCAGTGCCCATCAATGTATCCTGATCAGTGCCCATCAATGCAGCCTGATCAGTGTCCATCAATGCAGCCTGATCAGTGCCCATCAATGCAGCCTGATCAGTGCCCATCAATGCAGCCTGATTATTGCCCATCAATGCAGCCCGATCATTGCCCATCAATGCAGCCTCATCAGTGCCCATCCAATGTAGCCTGCAATGCAGAGAGAGGAGAGCCGCCGGAGATCCCCCCTTACTTGGCGCAGATGCTATCATATGAAGTCCCACTCCTGGACCGGCTCCTGTGATAGACATCACCAGTGTGCTGTCTATTATAGAAGCTGGTCCAGGAGGCAGGACTTTGTAAGCGGGAGATCCCCGCTCTGTGTAATCCGGCGGCACTCCCCCAGAGGCAGCCCAGTGGGCCCAGTGGGATCCATGGTAGGGCTGGCCCTGGGCACCCCCCCTTTGCCTGCAGTTGGTGGCTGCGCCCCTGGCCTCTGCTTCCTTCCTCCACAAGAAGAAAAAAGTGTGAGCGGGCAGTGGCCGTCGTCCATTTTGAATGTAAGTTAGGGTGGCCTGGGGGGCAATTGCCACCCTGCCCCCTGGCCCAGCCCTCCCCTGGCCTCCGCCATAAGCTGTTTACTGAGATCAGAGATGCATTGTGTGCGCGGGGGACACACCACACCACGGATCGCCTCACTGCGCGCACGAGTGGCCCGTTGTGAAGGAATAGAAAATCCCTGCCCCAGCAGGGGTGGCCCCCGTCCATTAAAGGCACACGGGCCCTGACCCCCCATCCATACGTCCGGCCCCTTATTTTCTGCTTGAAGCTCAAAAACGCTGGAGAAGAAAAAAATCAATTATTCTCTATGGAGACAGCACACATCTCCACTGCAAATCACCTGAAACTCAAACAAGTGCTGGAGCTTTTTTTGTCGCTCGAATCGGGCAGATTTGGGCATTTTTGCATTCCCATAGAAATGAATGGAAACGCGCCATTCGCGCGTTTTTGCACGATTTTCTGCTCAAATGAAGGAAAGTAAAAAATAAAATAGTAATAATATATGAATAAATAAATGTAAAATAAATACGCACATAACTAAAAATCATCATAAATAAGTAAAATAAATGAATAATATGTAATAATACATTAATAAATAATAATAAACCTCTAACCTTAAAAAATATTAAATATATTATTATTATTATTATTATTATTATTATTATTAATAATAATAATAATACTATTATTATTATTATTAGTATTAATAATAATAATAATAATAATAATAAAACAATAACACACCCAAACTCGAACCCAAACTTGTGTTAGGGTGTTAAGTTATTTATTATTATTTTATTTTTTAAGGGGTAAGGGTTAATTACCTGGCACAGTGGTGTATTGGATAGCACTTTTGCCTGGCAGCAAAAGGGTCGCTTGTTCGAATCCTAACCACGACACTACCTGCGTGGAGTTTCCATATTCTCCCTGTCCCTGCGTGGGTTTCCTTCGGGTTCTCTGGTTTCCTCCCACACTCCAAAGACACGTTGGTAGGTTAATTGGCTCCTGTCTAAATTGGCCCTTGTATGTGTATGACTGTGAGTTAGGGACCTTAGATTGTAAGCTCCTTGAGGTTAGGGACTGATGTGAATGTACAATGTATATGTAAAGCGCTGCCTAAATTGACAATGCTATATAAGTACCTGAAATAAATAAATAATAAATTAATAAGTAATTATTTATTTATTGATACTTAGTATTAATTTATTGAATTTATTCATTTTTTATTTATAATTTTTATTCTTATTTTTATTATATGTGTATTTATTTTACATTTATTTACTCGTTTATTATTAGTCGTATAATAATAATAATATTAATGATCAATAAAATAAAAAATAAATAAAATAATAATAAAAAACCTTAACCCTAACCTAAACTGAACTTGAATCCCTTACCCTAACGAAAAATTATTATAATAAATGAATAATAATAAAAGGAGAAATAAAAGCTAATGGAAAAGCTAAAAGAGCAGAAATACCTAGCAGCAAATGATGCAACAGATAATAGGTTTCTCTATTGGCTAATTAAAAAAACGCCAAAGACCAAAAATGCTGCATACAAGCACGCATAAAACGCCTGAAAAAACGCAGTAAAAGCGCTCAAAGACGCTATGCTCAGGTGTGAATGCAGCCTTCCTGTCTGTCTGTATGGGGCGTATGGGCAGACAGCTGTGCTGAGTTTCTGCAGCCCTAACATTGCAACTGCGATCTGCTGAATGTTTTGCAGGCTGCAGTGTATAAAAATAATAAATGGACATTTTTTTTTTTTTATCTTAACCACTTCAGCCCAGAAGCATTTCCGCCTTTAGGACCAGAACACATTTTGCGATTCAGCACTGCGTCGTGCGACATTGTTCCCAAACTGAATTTGCGTCCTTTTTTTTCCCCACAAGTAGAGCTTTCTTTTAGTGGTATTTGGTCTCCTCTGCGTCATTTCTGATTGCCGCTATAAACAAAAAAAGAGCCACAATTTTGCAAAAAAAAAACATATTTCTTACTTTTTGCTAAAATACAAATCCAAAAAAAAGTCTTAAAAAAACATTTTTTTCATCAGTTTGGCCGATTTATATTCTTCCTCATATTTTTGGTAAAAAAAATCCCAATTGGCGATTATTGATCGGTTTGCGCAAAGGTTGCCGCGTTTACGAATGATAAGAATTAATTTATGGGGTATTTTATTTTTATTTTTTACTAGTAATGGCGGCGATCTGCGATTTTTAGTGGGACTGCGATATTGCGACAAACATGTCGGACCATTTTGACACTTTTTTGGGACCATTCACACTTATACAGCGATCAGTGCTATAAAAATTCACTGATTACTGTATAAATGTCACTGGCAGGGAAGGGGTTAACCTGGGGGGGGGCTCTAAGGGTTTACTGTGTTCCCTGTGTGTGTTCTAACTGTATGGGGGCTGGGCTGAGTGGGGGAGGAGAGTGATCGCGGCTCCCATATACAGGAAGCCTGTGATCACATCCCTTCCCCCTCTGTCAGAATGGAGAGCCGTTGTTTACTTACACGGACCCCCGTTCTGTCACTCCGGGGGAGCAATCGTGGGTAGCCGGCGGACATCGAGTCCGCCCTACCCGCTCCCTCAGGACACAGTGGGCGCGCTTCCGGCGGCGCGCTCGCGCTCACGATCCGCAATCTCGCAGCCGCCATCAGGCAGGCGGTCAGCAAGTGGTTAAAAATAAATATGTGCATTTATTTATTTTTTACAAAAGGTGAACTTAGCTATTAAACCGGGGTGTAGCCCCCCTCTAAAGAAGCCCATTTGTCCTGTGCTATGTAATGCAGATCTCCCCTCCAGCACAGATTGGCCTGGGCCGGGCCTGGCTGGCTCAGTCGGATTCGGTATCTGCTTCTCGTCAGCCAGGACTCGGCTCAGACGTCTGACTACGCAGAAAGATAAAATGTGTCCTGTGCCGGTCCAGAAAGAGCCTCTGTGTATTTCTGTACAAGGAAAATTCTATGGCAACTAAAATCAGCCAGGATTAGACGGCGCGGAGATAAATCAGCCGCCAGACAGGCAAAACGGGGATAAAAAAAGAACTTTTTTTTTAACTGGTTCAGATTCAGCCACAAAATACAAAATAATTAATTTTATATTGTGAGTGTAATATAGGCAAGGGGCAAATTGGGATCAGATGGAGATCTATATTGCCCTGAATCAACTATTTGGGATTTAGGGGAGGCCAACTTTAAATGGTATTCTGGTTATGTTCTGTGGACCTCAGGTTTCAGCCCCCATGTTTGGCCATCTTAAATATTGACTGAACCCCAGGGAAACATTTTCTTGGGCCCTCCGAAATCCGCTTATCAACTATTAGTGGGCAGTGTGGGCTCAAGAGGAAGCTACATTGGGCCCCACAACAATGACTGGGCCCGGGGCAGCTGCCCCTTTTGACCTGTGTTAAAGACGGCCCTGTATACACTCACTAGCCACTTTATTAGGTATACCTGTTCACTTACTTGGTACCACAAATTTCTAATCAGCCAATCACATGGCAGCAACTTAATGCATTTTGGCATCTAGCCGTGGTGAAGACGACTTGTTGAAGTTCAAACTGAGCATCCGAATGGGGAAGAAAGGGGATTTCAGTGACTTTGAACGTGGCATGGTTGTTGGTGCCAGACGGGCTGGTTTAAGTATTTCAAAAACTACTGATCTACTGGGATTTTCACACACAACCAAATCTCGGGTTTACATAGAATGGTCCAAAAAAGAGAAAATATCCAGTGATCGGCAGTTGTGTGGAGGAAAATGCCTTGTTGATGTCAGAGGTCAGAGGAGAATGGGCAGACTGGTTCTAGATTATAGAAAGGCAACAGTAACTCAAATAACCACTCGTTACACCCAAAGTATACAGAATACCATCTCTGAACGTACAACACATTGAACCTTGAAGCAGATGGGCTACAGCAGCACCAGGTGCCACTCCTGTCAGCTAAGAACAGGAAACTGAGGCTACAATTCACACAGGATCACCAACATTGGACAATAGAAGACTGGAAAAACATTGCCTGGTCTGATGAGTCTGGATTTCAGCTGCGACATTCAGATGGTGGGGTCAGAATTTGGTGCATGGATCCATCCTGCATTGTATCACCGGTTCAGGCTGGTGGTGGTGGTGGTATAATGGTGCGGGGGAGATTTTCTTGGCACACTTTGGGCCCCTTAGTACCAACTGAGCATCGTTTAACCACCACTGCCTACCTGAGTATTGTTGCTGAACATGTCCATCCCTTTATGACTGCAGTGTCCCCATCTTCTGATGGCTCCTTCCAGCAGGATAATGCACCGTGTCACAAAGCTTCAATCATCTCACCACTGGGCAATGAGGTCCCTGCACTCCAATGGCCTCCACACTCCCCACATCTCATCCAATAGAGACCCTTTGGGATGTGGTGGAACGGGAGATTGGCATCATGGATGTGCAGCCGACAAATCTGCAGCAACTGTGTGATGCCATCATTGTCACTATGGAGCAAAATCTCTGAGGAACGTTTCCAACACCTTGTAGAATCTAAGCCAGGAAGAATGAAGGCAAAAGGGGGTTCAACCCGCTACTAGCAAGGTTAGGGGAGCATGGGGCTCCGCCCCCCCATCCATGCATCCGGCCCCCTAATCTACATGCAGGGCGCTGGACACATGCATTCCAATGGCGGGGGTGTTTTTTTTTGAAGCATGTGATTAGAGCCAGAGGCTGTAATAGGCTTCAAAAAAGGGTGGGCTCAGGGCGCAGAGCACTGCGCCCCAATCCCACCCAGTTGGGTGAAAATCGCAAATGAATATTCGCTATCGCCACACTGATCCTCCTCTCGGCCAATCAGGAAGCGGGTCTTAAGACACATCACCAGATTGGCTGAAAGGACAGACAATCTTATTGGACACCTAGGAGGAGGAGGGAGGAGCTGCATGGCAGAAGCCACCGAAGCCGAGGAGGAGAGGACACAGGAGCCGCTGCCCGGCTGCCACCTAAATGGGGTAAGTGCAGGGGGCGGGGGTGGTTGTTTGCCGCCCCCCCCAAAAAAAAAACAGGATGCCGTTGCGATTAGAGCACTGAGAACGGTCACCATTGACATACATGGAATTTTGGATGGTGAGTGTTTTGGAGCTTGAAGCTACAAGACCCTCGGATATGAATGGAGACTAAGGGCTCTTTCACACAGGTGGCAATGTCTATGGTGTAAGAAAAGCAATCTATGGTGGATTGATTTTCAGAGGACGGTAGAGCAGCGGCTGCCAGGCATTCTGGGGGCAATTCTGCCCCAAGGAGGAATTTTGTATATACCGCACCGCACCACACCTTAATGGGTGAGCTTGACGAAGATCGAAATAAAATGTGTACAGCCCCATCCGGCTGCAACGGTAGAATTTAGGTGGGCGGTCGAGGGGATGCATTAAAGCCATTACTCAACCGCCCTATTTTAACACCCGCTGGCTCCGTGAAAGGAGCCTAACGGACACACAACCCCCACCTATATTAAAGTGGTTCTAAAGGCTGAAGGTTCTTTTTTACATCCATGCATTCTATGCAAGAAGTTAAAAACCCCTCTGCATGCAGCTTCCCTCACAGCCTCCCCCCTTATATTTACCTGAGCCCTATCTCAATCCCAGTGGAGGCTGGTGGGTTTTTCTTTTCTGCGGCAAACAACCACCCCCCCCTGGTGGCACGACATTAACAGCCCCCACCCCATGCACGCGTCTGCCAGTTGGTCCTGCACTTACTTGAATAGATAGATCCAGATAGATGGAGGTGTCATCCAGCGTGGCAGGGTGCAGGCAGCGGCTCCAGGTTGGCGGGTGCGGGGGCCAGGCCAGTGGCTCCAGGCTGGTGGGTGTGGATTCCGGGCAGCGGCTCCAGGCTAGCGGGTGTGGGGTCCGGGCCAGTGGCTCCAGGCTGGTGGGTGTGGAGTCCGGGCAGCGGCTCCAGGCTAGCGGGTGTGGGGTCCGGGCGCGGCTCCAGGCTAGCGGGTGCGGGGTCCAGGCAGCAGCTCCAGGCTAGTGGGTGTGGGGTCCGGGCAGCGGCTCCAGGCTGGCAGAGTCCAGGCAGTGGCTCCAGGCCGGCGGAGTCCGGGCAGCAACTTCAGGCTGGCAGGTGCGGGGTCCAGACTGCAGCTCCAGGGCAGGCTTCCTCCATGGCTCCAGCGGCTTCCTCCCTGACTCCACGTCAGGCATCCAATAGGATCGCCTGACATTTTGACCAATCGGGAAACAGGTCTCAGAAGAAGATTCTTTCGCTATTGTCACACAACTGAGTAGGATCGGGACGTAGTGCTCTGCGCCCAGAGCCCACCCTTTTTTGAAGCCTATTAGAGCCTCTGGCTCTAATCAGGTGCTTCAAAAAAACACATCCCCCACCCCCATCCCCGCCATAGGAATTCATGCACCTGGCGTCCTGAAAGGGGCCAGGCGCATGGATAGGGAGGGCAGCGGCGGTGTTAGGAGGGGGCGGCACCCATGCATTGTAATGCCGCCACTGATCAATGCAGTGATGTGCATGGGAACAGTGACGAGGGGTCAACAGACACACAGAGCGGGGCTCAGGATTGAGCATGCACAAGTGCCCCTATAGCAAGTGCCTTGCTATGGGGGCACTCAGCAGGAGAGAAGTCAGGAGCACTGGTTGGGGACCCAAGAAGTGGAGGATCGGGGCTACTCTGTGCAAAATTATTACACAGAGCAGATAAGTATAACATGTTTGTTTTTTAACTGCTTCTTGCCCGGCCTATTGTAAATTGACGGCTAGGCGAGAGCCCTATTATCCAGGTCGGACTTGATGTCTGTTGGCGACCCGCGATCGCTTACAATAGCAGAAAATCGGGGAACCGCCAGTGTATATACGGCGGTTCCCCATTCTGTGAGGGGGGACATGACAGATCTACTGATCCCTGTCACTGGGATCAGTTAGATCTGTCATGCCCCTGCCAGCCCAGCCCCCACAAAGTTAGAACACGCCTAGGGAACACAGTAAACCCCTTCATTCCACGCGGCAGGTTAACCTCTTCCCTGCCAATGACATTTACACAGTAATCAGTGGCTATTTTTAGATCTGATCGCTGTATAAATGTCAATGGTCCCAAAAAAGTGTCAAAAATGTCTGACATTTCCGCTGCAATACTACAGTCCAGATAAAAATCGCAGATCGCCGCCATTACCAGAAAAAAAAAAAACAGTAAAATGCCATAAATTAATTCTCATGGTTTGTAAACGTGGCAACTTTTGCGCAAACCAATCAATAAACGTAGATTGCCATTTTTTTACCACAAATATGTTAAAGACTATATATTGGCCAAAACTGATGAATACATTTGTTTTTTTATATATATTTTTTTTTTGGATATGTATTTTAGCAAAAAGTAAGAAATATTGTTTTTATTTGCAGAATTGTCGCTCTTTTTTTGTTTATAGCGGTGATCAGAAATGATGCAGAGGTGATCAAACACCACCAAAAGAAAGCTCTATTTGTGGCAGAAAAAGGACGCAAATTTAGTTTGGGTGCAACGTCGCACAACCGCGCAATTGTCAGTTAAAGCGGCGCAGTGCTGAATCGCAAAAAGTGCTCTGGTCCTAACATGGGAAATCCTTCCCGGGGCTGAAGTGGTTTAACCCCTTCCCTGCCAGTGACATTTATACAGTAATCAGTGGCTATTTTTAGCTTTATAAATGTCAATGGTCCCAAAAAAGTGTCAGAAGTGTCCGATCTGTCCGCCGCAATATCGCAGTCCGATAAAAATCGCAGATCGCTGCCATTGTTGGTAAAAAAATAATAATAATAAAAACACCATAAATCTATTCCCATAGTTTGTAGACGCAATCATTTTTGCACAACCCAATCATTATACGTCTATTGCGATTTTTTTTACCAAAAGTATGTAGAAGAATATATATCGGCCTAAACTGAGGAATACATTCAATTTTTTATATTTTTTTGGATATGTATTATAGCAAAAAGTGAAAAAAAAGTTTTTTATTTTCAAAATTGTCGCTTTTTTCTGTTTATAACGCAAGAAATAAAAACCGCAGAGGTGATTAAATACCACCAAAAGAAAGCTCTATTTGTGGGAAAAAAAGGACATCAATTTTGTTTGGGTATAACATCGCACGACCGCGCAATTGTCAATTAAAATGACGCAGTGCCGTATCGCAAAAAGTGCTCTGGTCAGGAAGGGGGTAAATGCTTTCAGGGCTGAAGAGGTTAAATACCACCAAAAGAAAGCTCTATTTTTGGGAAAAAAGGACGTCAATTTTGTTTGGGTACAACGTCGCGTGACCGTGCAATTGTCAGTTAAAACGACACAGTGACGTATTGCAAAAAGTGCTCTGGGTCAGGAAGGGGGTAAATCCTTCTGGGGCTGAAGTGGTTAAATACCACCAAAAGAAAGTTCTATTTGTGGGGAAAAAAATTTTAAAAATATCCTATGGGTACAATGTTGCATGACCGTGCAATTGTCATTCAAAGCGTGACAGCGCTGAAAGCTGAAAAAGTTAAAAATTGTCCTGAGCAGGAAGGGGGTAAAGGCGTCCAGTATTGAAGTGGTAAAAAAAAATCCTTTAGTATCACTTTAAGTGGAGCAGATATTTAGACCGCACAGAAAAGGTTAGCCAGGGTTCGGATTTGAGTTATGCTTGCCAATAATTCCCAGGTCAGATGATAAGAGTTTTAAAAAGTCCTAAAATCAAAAATATAATTTAGGTCAAAACTCCAAAAGAATACTGCGCTTGTGAAAAAAACATATGGATGTGAAACTAAGAGCAGCACCACTAATGTGAGATATTTTCACAATAAAAAGACAAATGACAGGGAATGCGTTGCGCTAACAAACACGTGTGAAGATTTACTGTTTATTGATAAATTACAAAGATCAAGCAAAAAATAGTCCAAAAATGAGTAGCAGCCTCTCAGATGGACCACAGATTCCATTTGTGTCTGAATCCATGACACTCCTGCAGATAAAACAAATCCACCAGGAGAGTAAACTGCCACCACGGTTAAGGATGGACTCTTACCAAACAGCGTGGACCCTTCTTTATGAAGGGTCAAACAGGCTAGAAGTTATAATCCTCAGCACTGGCCACCAATAGGGAACCACATCCAAATCGATCCCAGGGTATCTAAAACCTCTTCTCTCAAAATGTCCAGTAATAGCCAAATCCCAGATAAATAGGGTAGCCAATGGCTCCCTTGGGGGTGGCTGGTTGTTGTGGTTCACCTGATCACACTGCCCTCAATCACACTTTTTCCTCACATCCGGAGACACAGAACAAGCTGGTAATTTGTTTTGTTGTTTTATTAGGGGATTTGAACTTGGAATGGGTAGAGATGATTGTGGGATGCCCAAGAATCAAACAGTTGTTCACACTGGACCTCTATATACAACTTCTCCTTCTTCACTCCAGCACTGACTCTTGCTGCACGTTTCTCTCCTTGTTCCTCACTCATGCACAATCACTTGGTTCCGGCCTAGCTAGCAGATGATGAGGCCTGTTGTAGTTGAAGCAGGACCGCCAGACCGCCCATTACAGGCAGGGAATAATAGCCCCCAAAGTGTAGCAAAGTACAATGTGCTAGCTAGTATTATGGACTACAACTCCCAGCCCATCTTCTTCCAGGCCCTGCCAGCTCTTACAGCTGCAATGGCCTCCTCCACTGCCAAAGCAACACCAAAGTCCCACACTGGTTTCTGCATCCTTCCCAGACTGTCTCTCACCCCAATCTGCTCTGGAACCCCTCCTCCAGTATCCCAGGGTGTGTCGCTCACTGACTCCTGACACTTGTAGTTCCTCACTGAAGATCTCCCTCTGATAATGCTCTCTCCCGCTGTCCTTTCCACTCTGCCTTGTGCTTGCCACCAAGATCTCACTCCTCCTGGCTGCACCCGAGCACTGCAGGCCCCCCCCCCCCCCCAGACTAGGAGCTCCCCCTGGGCCACGACAGCCTCTATCACATCTTCAGACTTCCACCCGAACTCTCCTTCCAGACTGGGCTGACCCTGGGTATTTAGGGAGGCCTGCCCCCCTGCCAATCCAGATAGGGGATTGGTCAGGGCTCCTCAGATTGTGGCTACACCTCCCCTCCCACCTCTCTTTCCAGAAAACATCAGAAGTTTCTGTAAAGAAGTGGGAGGTCCTAATGACACCACCTGTGTCATAACCATCATAACAATCACCCAGCCCTACCCTGAGCCACTCTCAGCCCAGAATCAAAACAATCAGACCTGCACTAAATTTGCCTCACCTATCAAAAATCTCACACGAACACCTACCTACCATAGAGGGTGCTACAATAGAAAAACGCTAGATAGTGTAAAACCTCTCACGGATTGTATTTATTAACCTCTTCAGACCCGCACCATAGCCGATTGACGGCTACAGCGCGGATCTAATTTGCCGGGAGGCCGTCGATAGACGTCCTCCTCTTTGGCTCATGCTGGGCGCACCACCCACCGCGTGGGCGTACCCGAAGGTCGGGCGGACCCGATTTCCGCTGGAAACCTGCGATCTGCTCGTGGAGAGCCAGAACAGGGAACCGCCGATGTAAACACAGCGGTTCCCCGCTCTGTGAGGGGGGGGCATGACAGATCTACTGATCCCTGTGATCGGGATCAGTTAGATCTGTTATGTCCCTGTCAGCCCTGCCCCCCACAGTTAGAACACACCCAGGGAACATATTTAACCCCTTCAATGCCCCCTTAGTGTTAACCCCTTCCCTGCCATTGACATTTATACAGTAATCAGTGGCTATTTTTAGATCTGATCGCTGTATGAATGTCATTGGTCCCAAAAAAGTGTCAAAAACGTCCAACATGTCCGCCGCAATATTGCAGTCCCGATAAAAATTGCAGATCGCCGCCATTACCAGTAAAAAAAGGTAAAAATAAATAAAAATGCCATAAACCAATGTCCATAGTTTGTAGGCGCTATAACATTTGCGCAACCCAATCGATATACGCCGATTGCGATTTTTTTTTTTACCAAAAATATGTAGAAGAATATATATTGTTGTTCTTTTTTCAACATCGTCGCTCTTTGTTTGTTTTTAGCGCAAAAAATAAACCGCAGAGGTGATCAAATGCCACCAAAAGAAAGCTCTATTTGTGGAAAAAAAAGGACGTCCATTTTGTTTGGGTACAACGTCGCAGGACCGCGCAATTGTCATACATAGAGTGACAGTGCTGAAAACTGAAAATTAGTCTGGGCAGGAGGGGGGGTTTAAGTGCCCAGTAAGCAAGTGGTCAAAAAGTATTGCACTTACATGTTTCCAGAAAAAAACAAAGCATTGAACATTAGAGGACGATGGCCGCCAAACATCCAGGAACACACAAGAAGCACGATAGCAGAACTGTGTAGCTCTGCAATATTTTTAATAAATACAATCCGTGAGAGGTTTTACACTATCTAGTTTTTCTATTTATCTGGGATTTGGTTATTATTGGACGTTTTCAGAGAAGAGGTTTCAGATACCCTGGGATCGTTCTGGATGTGGTTCCCTTCTCTACCCCCTATCGGTGACCAGGGCTGGGGATTATAACTTCTAGCCCTTCATAATAAAGGGTCCAGGCTCTTTGGTAAGAGTCCATTCTTAACCGTGGTGGCGGTTTACTCACCTGGTGGAGGGATTTGGATTTGTTTCATCTCCAGGAGTGTCATGGATTCAGACACATATGGAATCTATGGTCCAGCTGAGAGACAGCTCCTAATTTTGGACTATTTTTTGCTTTATCTTTGTTATCTTTCAATATATATCTGTACACGTGTTTGTTAGCGCAACACATACACTGCCATTTATAATTTAGGTCAACCCATCCCAGAAATAATTTATAACCTGGGTAGTTTATTTATTTCAGGTACTTATATAGCGCCGTCAATTTACGCAGCACTTTACATATACATTGTACATTCACATCAGTCCCTACCCTCAAGGAGCTTACAATCTAAGGTCCCTAACTCACATTCATACATATACTAGGGCCAATTTAGACAGGATCTAATTAACCTCACAGCATGTCTTTGGAGTGTGGGAGGAAACCGGAGTACCCGGAGGAAACCCACGCAGGCACAGGGAGAACATGCAAACTCCAGGCAGGTAGTGTCGTGATCGGGATTCGAACCAGCGACCCTTTTACTGCTAGGCGAAAGTGCTACCCACTACACCACTGTGCTTCGTTTTTTGCTGGCTTGCTTGTGCCGGGGTCTCTTTGTGCTGTTTGCCCACGTGAACCTTTGCACCTTTTTGTTTGCTAGTCTCAAACAGATCAGAGCAAGCAACTGCCATTTTTGTTTTTTCTTTACAGCACGATTTTCCTTCTTGACTGGTGCGCCCCTTTAAATCCATGGTAAGGCTTTCAAATCGTTCATTTAGATCACCACTAGACTATTCTACATGCAGGCCAAAGATTAAATATAGTTTTGGATCTCCAGCACGGGGCTCCCCTTGGTGTAAGGTGACACTAAATCGCCACATAGCATCTGTCGCCACCCCCCCCTTGGTATCGATCAGGGTCACAGCTCTGAATTCACAGGCAGCTGACAGGCAAGACGTCTGAACAGGTCCCTCTTCAGCAGTAACGACCTGGCATTATCACAAGGCAGGGGGGCTCTGGTATTTTAACCGCATCACCCCTCCATGCCGGGTTCTCGTCCTCCAGGTCACCTGACCCACTCTTTATAAAGCACAGTGCATGTGCTAACCACCTGATAATTTGTAACCTTCAAACCTCTCTAGTCATTGCTTTTGGCTTGGTGTACCTTAGTTCATCTGTTCAGGTCTACACAAATCAGCAAAGGAAAGATAAGATACATTTCAATCAAAACTCATTGGAATTTTGGACAGAGTAAGGAAGGGCTAGAACGTATGTCAGTCTTTTATTCATCTTCTATGGAAAGGATTTCCCTATACTTTAGAAAGAAAGTGATGGAGAAATGCCTTCAAGCATCAAAAATGGAAAATTGTATCAATAGCCACCATAATTGTAATTTCCTGATGCCTAAACATGGCACCAAGCGTGATAGTGGCTCTGACCGACTACTCATAGGACGAATAATAATTTATATATAATAATTATTTATATTACTATACTAGTAATATTTATAAATGTTTCCCCCCAGAGTGCCCCCATTCTTATAAATTGCATCAACGTTAGAGGGTGGGACATGATTAGGCACCAGGTGTATTGATGCAATTTTCCATTTTCCTGGGACCAACATGGCAGCATGGCCATGGTAAATGATTAGCCACATGAGAGGGCATAATGAAAAGAATTGAAATTGAAACAGAATGAAAAGTAGCCACAACTCTGCTGCTGAAGTCTACCAACACCCAGGCTTCAGGGGCCACAATGTAATGTTCCAGGATTGTATGGAAAAACAACCAAACAGACCTTCAACAGATGGGCTCCTGAGAAGTGCCAGCAAAGGTTGCCCAGAATAATGCAGTTTCACTGGTCGAATGGACAGGCAGCACTGGAGGAGAATCGTGCCCATTAGCCGTGTATGCCCTGTGGATCAGCTTGATGATCAATGTAGTGAAGGTTCTCTTAGAAGGTTATTTGCCCTCGTTCACTCCACCTGGGATTAGGAAGATTCTTCAAGAAAGATTTCATTGTTGAGATATATGCCCCCAGAGATCTTGCCACATCTAGTCCTTGCAGATTCTGCTTGATTATTGAAGGTTGGGAGAATCCAATACTGACTGCTGTAGCAACTTGAAGCTACTTCAGACACAAACCCATGAATTGGTTGCAAGATAACCTTGTCAGGATATATGTATTGTAGAGCTCCTTGCAACCCCAACCAAGGTCTTTGATCTTGTGAGCCAACCTTACTGTACCTAGAAATAAGGTCTTAAAGGTCACATGCCAGATAGAGCTTCAATCAGAGAAAATAGAGGTATGGCCAGGAAGTTTAGTAATAGGGACAAGTCCCATTGGGATAGTTCTTCTTGAGAGGGCTTAGCTTCACTATAGCCTTCAGGAAGCAGACCTCCATGGTATCTCTTGCCACTCTTGAATTGGTCATTGCAGCATTGCAGTGATGGCAGAAACTTGCACTGTGGGAGTGCTCAAGCTCAGACCAAATTCTAGGCCCACCTGGAGAAAGTCCAGGAACTGAGGAAGGACAGGGATGGAACCTTTTTTCCACTGCAATAGTGACAACCCAGCTCCAACAAACAGATTCTACTGCCAAGGGCTTGGGATATGAGAATAGGAAGTCTGTCAACTGTAGGCTGTTCACTGTAGTAGTTACCATCTTGCTCAGGGTCAGAAACCATCTATCAGCCCCATAGCACTCTGGTTTCCTGAAGTTAGTCTTTAATCACTGGTGAGCAGGGCTGCCATAATAGCATCATGGGCCCCTGGGCAAAGTAATGCAGAGGGGCCCCCTGCCAGCCTGTCCCAATTTATGCACCTACTCTCAAGAATTAAAGTATAAATAGCTGATAGGATTAAGCATATATTAGTACTTTCAATAAAAATTGATTTTAAACAATAATAAAGCATGTCATAAATCAAAGACTAATCAACACAGAGAATGCAGTATGGGTGGAGGTAGAGGGGCACAGTACAATGGGAGTCGGGAGGGCATAGTGCAGGTTCTGGGATGCTGCCCGGAACACAGCCATACTGGGACAGCTTAGTAAAAGGTGTGACTGTCTCGTCAAATCTGGGAGAGTTGGCAAGCATGTGTCACACCTTAACCGGGAATCCTGGGACCTGGTGTTCTTGGGTCGGTTCCCTACTGCCTGAGCCACTGGGGAGCTCCTACCTGTGTAGAGCCCTAGTTATCTTCTGCTTTGTGGTAATGGACTCAGTGGCCAGCTGTAGGCAGTTACCGGATCTAATACCTGTAAAATCATCACTTCCCCTTCCTGTCCTTGCCCTAGTATAAGGATCACTTCCTGTTTGATGGGGTATCATATTGTTTTTTTTTGTTGCTAACGTCTGCTTGTTCCCGACTACACTTTTTGGACTACTCCTTTGGATTACGCTGACCGTTTTTGCCGACCCTGCTGTCCCTGATGCCGCCTTCTAGAATGCCCCTTGGATCCCTGCCTTGGTTTGCTGACTCTGACCGTTATTGGATTATCCTCCTTCTGCCTGGCTCTTGCCTTTGCCCTCTACTAACTGTGAGTTACTTGTTTTGTTGTTCCCTGATTTAGCCTGTTTGCACTTTCTATTGTGGTCCCTAAATTCTCGCTGCAGGATTGCAACTGTCCCTCCACCTGATACTGGGATAAGAAGACTACCGGTCAGAAAACTGGAGTGACGGTTGAGGTCCCTGGCAGACCTAACAGCATGAAATAATGCAAGATTATCATGGGGCCCTAATGCACCTGGGGCCCCTGGGCACTGCCCAGGGGTGCCCATGCATTAAGACAGCCCTGCTGGTGAGATACTTGTATGTGAAAAGCAATGCAGAGATGCACTAGAAGTGATTGATTATAGTAGGTGGGCTCTTTCACTAAACGGTATATTGGAAGACCTTACTAGAATTGCTTACCAGAAAGCTGTAGCTGTGTGTTAAAGTTATTGGATCCTACAGTACATCACTAAACTAGGGAGAATAGTTTTTTGTTCGTATTTTTTAAAAGCCTAATTAAACTTTTGGTTAGGATTAACTAAATACATTTAAAGCTAATCAAAGCAAAAGGTGTGCAATGTCTTACAGTTCATTTCCCTTAGAAAGCAGCCACGTCCTAAGACCCCATACACACTATCCAACTTTTGTTGTCTGATTTCCTTCAGATTTACCAAAACCATGCAGTGTAAGGGCCTGCCTGATTGCACACAAATTAAAACTTCTAAGGTTTGACCTCATATTATATGGTTTTGGTAAATCTGAAGGAACAATTCTGCAGAAAATTGGATAGTGTGTATCCAGCTTAAGTAGAAAAGCCTATTCCCTGCCATCATACTGCAGAGAAAGACCTTTGCTCTCGGCGTGCAAGCAGTGGTCTTTCTTCAGAGGTCTGACACACATCTAGCTGAGTCGAACCCATGGCTCTGCAATCAGAAAATCTCATGCTCACTGCTTATTGAGGAGCTCTTGCTCTGACTCATTGGGGGGGGGGATAAAGGTGGTTTGTTGGACCTCTGCATAGAGACTACTGCTTCCACTTAGAGCCAAAGGTAAGCATCTTTAATCATTAAAAAATGTATCCTTTAGCTCTAGTCAAGTGGATTTGCCGAGGCTGAAATTCTGTCCCCTGTGATTAGACTGCAACACTGTAACATTGTGACTATGTAACAAGTCAACAGGGGTGTAACGATAGGGGTTGCAGGGGTTGCAATTGTAACCGGGCCCCATGGCACATGTGCCTCATTTGTACACCTGAATAGGAGGGATAGCGGGGTGGCATTTAGAGGACCCAATCTCCTCCATTTTCCTCTATCCAGTTTACTTGTCTTCTGCTGTTCCCAGGGTCCCTGTGTGCTTCCCTGGTCCCCCCCACAGAGCTGCTGTCTCCCCCCCTCCTCTCTCCTGCCAGCTGCTGTAGAAGATGAGTCATGATGGAGAGAGGGGAACGGGTCGGTAAATTTGTCATTTACCGCCTCCTTGCTTTTCTGAATGGACAGAGTCAGTGATTGGTACCAATTGGTTCATTCATAACTGAAACATAGTAAACTGTTTTTTACTATACTTCTGTTTCTGAACGAATGGGAAGCTCGGTGCACAGCTATTCCTGTCCATTCATTTTGAGCAGCTGAGGCTACACAGATGGAAATTGAGAGCTCAGATTTGTTTAGACCCCCTGATATCTCATCAAAGCCCCCCAACAGAGCTCCTAAAAAAATTGAAAAAGAGATAAAATGAAATGGTAAAAAAAATTTAAAGAAAAACTACTGACACCAGTGAGGGAGCTATCAGCCCCGCTGCGGTACGGTAATAAAGGGACCCGCAATAGGAGTAAAGGGCCCCAGGATCAGTGGGAAGAGGGAAGGGCACCAGCCAGGGGTCAGGGGGGCCCTTCATAATTTCTTGCACCGGGGCCCTGAAGGTTCTAGTTACACCTCTGTGTGTCAGACATTTGTGAGCACAGCCACAAACTGCATAATCACCAGGATTTACATGGCTGTGGCCTATCTGAGACCCTAGAAAAATTAAACCGGCAGTTGTAAGAAGAAGAGGTTTTATATTCACCTACCTTCCAGCTCTGCAGCCTCTGTCAGTCTGCTCGGGGAAGGACACTTCCAGGAGTGTTGGATGCCTGGTTCTCCCCGCTGCACACCATGATTCTCCCTTCAACCTCTATATCACTACAGGTCTCATCAATGGTGTAGGAATTGGTGGACAGAACTACAGCATCCAGCAGGGGACGTGTACCCAACACCTCTGTAAGGGAAGAGGTGGGGAAGGGGGTTTGTGGACCTCTGCATAGAGACCACTGCTTCCACACAAGGAGCAAGGGTTTTTTCTACTGTGGCTGTTTTTTTAAAGAAAGTAAACTGTAAAATTTGCACCTTTTGTGTTGATGCACCTGGAGTATATTACTGATATATGTATGGCTGATTTAAACTAAAAGTTCAGTTGGGCAGACTTTCGCTTTAACAATGTACTGTGGACGGGCGGCCGCTGTAGGCAAAGCAACATACCCGTATGTGATTGTACACAGTGGGAGCCTGTCAACAAGTCCCAGCCAGTAGTT
The DNA here is from genome assembly GCA_018402905.1 of Glandirana rugosa. Taxonomy (NCBI): domain Eukaryota; kingdom Metazoa; phylum Chordata; class Amphibia; order Anura; family Ranidae; genus Glandirana; species Glandirana rugosa. The sequence continues at coordinate 339,145 of BLSH010360605.1, read as the reverse complement.
CATTGCTGGGATCTGTTGATCGACTATGTTGACAATGTCCAATCAAAGCCCAGAGCTCCTGTGTTGGTAAACAACACAGAGCTCTGTACAGAGGAAGTGATCTGTCAGTTTGACAGTTAGTAAAAGCAGCACATTGTACACACATTACACATAGTTAGGCACATATTTAACCTCTTAATCTCCCCTGATGTTAACCTCTTCCCAGCCAGTATCATTAGTACAGTGACCGTGCATATTATTAGCACTGATCACTGTATTAGTGTCACTGGTGAAGTCAGTGGCAGTTAGTTATTTCTCCCCCCCCCCGCGTCATTTAGTGCCAGATTGATTGCCACACTATCACAGTCCCATTTTAAGTCGCTGATCGCTACCATTAGTAGTATAAAAAAAAAAATTAAAATCCTATTTGTAGGTGCTATAACATTCACGCAAACCAATCAGTAAACGCTTATTGGGATTTTTTTTTATACATTTTGGCCATAATTTATAAAGAAATTTGTTTTTGTTTTTTTAAATTTATGACTTTTTTATGGATATGTTTTATAGCAGAAAGTAAAAAATATATATTTTTTTGTTGTTGTTTGCATCGCAAAAAATAAAAAACCCAGTGGTGATCAAATACCACCAAAAGAAAGCTGTAACTGTTTGGAAAAAATGATATAAATGTAATTTGGGTACAGCGTTGCATGACGGTGCAATCGCCAGTTAAAGTATTGCAAGTGCTAAATAGCAAAAAATAGCCCGGTCATGAAGGGGGTAAAATCTTCCGGAGATGAAGTGGTTAAATCCGCATAAGACGAACATGTTGTTGCTTTTAAGCTCGGAATGTCCCTGTTCTTCTGGGGTCCTCCAGTGTATAAAGTACCTGGAGGTTTATATTTAGTATGGCAGCTGTGTGATTGCTAATGAAGAGTCAGGGACAGAGTGAATGGACCATTACAGAGCGGTATCATTGCGATCTGCTTACAGCAGTACAGCGTGACCCGTCTAATGTATTCCTGTTGCTCAGTGACCAGTAATGTAATTATGACATCAGACGTATTCCTGATGGCTGACCCAGGTAGCAACCCTGAGCATTCTTCTCTGGGATATCCTGCTGACATCAGGTTACTGTCATTCCTCCCACACTGCCGGATTACAGGCATATCCAGTTATCCACGGCTCCCGAATTAGTCAGTGAAAAACCCCTTTTATACAAGCCCAGTGACATGAAAGAGGGCAAACTTTGAAGTGCATGCCCAACCAAAAAAATTTATTTTTACCCCACATCTTTTATTTATTACTTATATTCACAGATAATGTTGGCAACATACTCCTGATGAGTGGACATGAGCCACGAAACGCGTAGAGTTACTATACGTCAAGACAGTCTAATCCTTACATTTTATATCTAGCATTTGTCTATTCTATTGCACCATGTATTGGTTTTATATGAATTCATTATAATAATCATACGCCATATGTCAGCTCTTAATTATGTAATTAATTAATTAATTATGTTCATCAGTCAATTTTTATTCTGTACCGTGTATTTCTCTAAACATGAAATGTGCTTCTATAATACATTTTTGAATAAACTTTATAATATATTTTCTATTTTTGTAATTTTATTATTTTGATTATGGTTCATTTAACCCCTCCTCTCCCGTAAGGATGTCCCACTTTAGGACCAGAGCACTTTTTGCGATTCGGCGCTGCGTCGCTTCAACTGACAATTGCGCGGTTGTGCGACGTTGTACCCAAATTAAATTTGCGTCCTTTTTCCCCCACAAATAGAGCTTTCTTTTGGTGGTATTTGATCCCCTCTGCGTCATTTCTGATCACCACTATAAACAAAAAAAGAGCGTCAATTTGGAAAAAAAAAAACAATATTTCTTACTTTTTGTTGCTTGAAGTGATTGTAGCCGTATTAGTGCAATAGTGCCAGAGAAAATTGAGTACTGTCCGTGATACTTTTTTTATTTGCACTAACATAAAATTTTTCAGGACAAGCTTTTGGGGTATCTCCCCTTCTTCAAGGTCCAAGCAGTACTGAATAAAAACAGTTTTAGCTAAATGTTACCCCACATCTTTTATTTATTACTTATATTCACAGATAATGTTGGCAACATACTCCTGATGAGTGGACATGAGCCACGAAACGCGTAGAGTTACTATACGTCAAGACAGTCTGATGCTTACTTTTTGTTAAAATACATATTAAAAAAAAAATCATATAAAAAAAACAAATGTATTCATCGGTTTTGGCCGATTTATATTCTTCCTCATATTTTTGGTAAAAAAAAAAAAAATTTGCAATTGGCGTTTATTGATTGGTTTGCGCATAACTGAACTGCATATTCCAGATGAGGTCTTACTAATGATTTGTATAGGGGGGCAAAATGATACAGTGCATCCGGAAAGTATTAACAGCCCTTCACTTTTTCCACATTTTGTTATGCTACAGCCTTATTCCAAAATGGATTAAATTCATTATTTTCCTCAAAATTCTACTAACAATACCCCATAATGACAACATGAAAGAAGTTTGTTTGCAATCTTTGAAAATAAAAAACGAAACTAAATCCCATGAACAGAAGTATTCACAGCCTTTGCTCAATGCTTTGTTGAAGCTCCTTTGGCACCAATTACAGCCTCAAGTCTTTTTGAGTTATGATGCTACAAGCTTGGCACTCCTATTGTTGGGCAGTTTCTCTCATTCTCTTCTTTGCAGGACCTCTCAAGCTCCATCAGGTTGGATGGGGAGCATCGGTGCGCAGCCATTTTCAGATCTCTCCAGAGATGTTCAATTGGGTTCAAATCTGGGCTCTGGCTGGGCCACTCAAGAACATTCACAGAGTTGTCCCATAGCCACTCCTTTGTTACCTTGGCTGTGTGCTTAGGGTCGTTGTCCTGTTGGAAGATGAACATTCACCCCAGTCTGAGGTCCTGAGCGCTCTGGAGCAGGTTCTCATCAAGGATGTCTCTGTACATTGCTGCACTCATCTTTCCCTCGATCCTGACTAGTCTCCCAGTTCCTGCCACCGAAAAACATCCCACAGTATGATGCTGCCACCACCATGCTTCACTGTAGGGATGGCATTGGGCAGGTAATGAGCAGTGCCTGGTTTCCTCCAGACATGACACTCGCCATTCAGGCCAAAGAGTTCAATCTTTGTTTCATCAGACCAGAGAATTTTGTTTCTCATGGTCTGAGAGTCCTTCAGGTCCCTTTTGGCAAACTCCAGGTGGGCTGTCATGTGCTTTTTACTGAGGAGTGGCTTCCGTCTGGCCACTCTACCATATAGGCCTAATTGGTGGAGTGATGCAGAGATGGTTGTTCTTCTGGAAGGTTCTCTTCTCTCCACAGAGAAACTTTGGACCTCTGTCAGAGTGACCATCGGGTTCTTGGTCACCTCCCTGAGTAAGGCCCTTCTCCTCTGATTGCTCAGTTTGGTCGGGCGGCCCGCTCAAGGAAGAGTCCTGGTGGTTCCAAACGTCTTCCATTTACGGATGATGGAGGCCACTGTGCTCATTGAGACCTTCCATGCTGCAGAAACTTTTCTGTATCCTTCCCCAGATCTGTGCCTCCATACAATCCTGTCTTGGAGGTCTACAGACAATTCCTTGGACTTCATGGCTTGGTTTGTGCTCTGACATGCACTGTGGGACCTTATATAGACAGGTGTGTGCCTTTCCAAATCATGTCCAATCAGCTGAATTTACCACAGGTGGACTCCAATCAAGTTATAGAAACATCTCAAGGATGATCAGTGGAAACCGGAGGCACCTGGGCTCAAATTTGAGTGTCATGGCAAAGGCTGTGAATTTGTAAAGATTTCAAAGAAACTTCTTCCACGTTGTCATTATGGGGTATTGTTTGTAGAATTTTGATGAAAATAATGAATTTAATCAATTTTGGAATAAGGCTGTAACATAACAAAATGTGGAAAAAGTAAAGCACTGTGAATACTTTCCGGGTGCACTGTATTTCTGTGTGTGTCCCCTGTTTCAGATATTCCCTCACTTCCTGTCCTTTAAAACAGCTGTCACCAGGGCAACACATTTTGGGGGAAACAAGCCCTCCCTTTCTTTAGTGCTTGAGCAGTTGACCGCCTTCAGTGTGGAGACATTAGTCTTTATCAAGCCTTACCACAGGTCCCCGAGTGCATTCTGTCATGATTTTTTAACATTGCCTGCTCAGGCCCTGAAGGAGAGGCCTGTTTCTCCCTGAAACGCGTTGATTGTAGGATTCTCTTAACCATTTAATGTTTCAAAACATTTGTACCAGGCGCTCCTCCGTACACATCCAAGAATTTAGGTAAGCTCTGCTGGCTTGGTTTTGGCAGTTGAAGAGACTCTGTCAGGTGGAAGCAACAATTCCCTGTAAGAGAAAAGGTTGTATGCTTACCTCTCTGCCAGCTTCTGATGCCTACCTCCTTCTGTTCTAGTGGTGCGGCCTCAGCAGTTTTGGCATAAGTCACTTCCAGAGTTGTCACATGCATGATAATGGTTAAGAGCATCAAATATAGGCAACGCATTTTGGAGGACACAAACGTCCCCCTTCTTCAAGGCTTGAGCAGCCTACTGTCTTAACCCCTTTGTTGACTGCCCACTGTAGATATACTGCAATAGGGTGGCCGCTCTGCACCAGACCACCTAGTACGTGATCCACACGCCAGGGTATGGAGCGCGCCCGTGCCAGCTGTGCTGCGATTGGCCGCAGAACCAACCAATCAGTGGGTCCCGGCTGCTGATTGGTCGTTGACATCCGCTAACAATAGGTAAACAAACGCAAGGCTCTCTTATGATAGCAGCAATGTGCTGTTCTTTTCTTCCTGCAAAGCACATTGCTTAGTAAAAACAGCACACACAGTAACACGTTGGGCACAAATTTAACCCCTTGATTGCCCTAGATGTTAACCCCTTCCCTGCCAGTGTCATTAATACAGTGACAGTGCATATTTTTAGTACTGATCACTGTTATTAGTATCACTGGTTCCCAAAAAAAGTGTCAGTTGGTGTCCGATTCGTCCGTCGCAATGTCACAGCCCTGCTATAAGTCACTGATCGCCGCCATGCTAGTAAAAAATAAAAAAAAATTCCATAAATATATCCCATAGTTTGTAGACGCTATAACTTTCACGCAAACCAATCAATATACGCTTATTGGATTTTTTTTTTACCAAAAATATGTAGCAGAAAACATTTGCCTAAATTGATAAAGAAATTAGATTTTTTACATTTTTTTTATTGGATATGGTTTATAGCAATTTTATAAATTGTCGGTCTTTTTTTGTTTATTGCGCAAAACAAAAAAACCTCAGAGGTGATCAAATACCACCAAAAGAAAGCTCTATTTGTGGGCAAAAAAGGGATAAACATTTTATTTGGGTACAGCGTCGCACAACTGCGCAATTATCAGTTACAGTAACGCAATGACATATCGCAAAAAAATGGCCTGGTCAGGAAGGGGGGTAAATCTTTCTTCTGGAGCTGAAGTGGTTAATATAGCACCCTTAGTGCATTTGGTTGTAGTTTTATTAACATTGACTGCTCAATCCCTGAAGAAGGATGAGGCTTGATCCACCTGAAATGAGTTGAGTATATTTGATGCTCTTAACCAGAAGTCTCCAAACATTCTAAACAAACGACCAGTTAACTGTCCTTCATACTTTAGGGGGGCTGGACTGTGGCCTTTGGGAATAGAAAAAGTTCCGACATCAGTGTGGGGGGGGGCCCTATTGTTTGCTTCAGTGGAAGTAATTGTGCCTCAACATTGGCGTCAGTGGGGGGAATTGTGCCCTATTCTTGGTGTCACTGGGAAGAATTGTGCCCCATCATTGGTGTCATTGGGCCCAATTGTTTGTGTCATTGGGAGAAATTTTACTCCATCGTTAGTGTCATTGGGCCCCATTGTTGGTCTCATTGGGAGGAATGGTGCCTTATCATTGGGTCTCATTGTGCCCCATTTTTGGTCTCATTGGGAGAAGTAGTGCCCTATCATTGTGTGTCATTGGGCCCCGTTGTTACTCTCATTGGGAGGAATAGTGCCCCATCATTGAGTCCAATTTTGTTGGTCTCATTGGGAGGAATAGTGCCCCATCATTGAGTTTCATTGGGCCCCATTGTTGGTCTCATTGGGAGGAATAATGCCCCATCATTAGTATAAATGGGAGGAATTGTGCCCCCTGGTTGGTGTCATTAGGCCCAATTGTTTGTGCCATTGGGCCCCATTGTTGGTCTTATTGGGAGGAATAGTGCCCCATTATTGGGTGTCATCGGGCCCCATTGTTGGTGTCATTGGGAGGAATTGTGCCCCATCATTGGTATAAATGGGAGGAATTGTGTCCCATTATTGGTGTCATTAGGTCCAGTTGTTTGTGCCATTGGGCCCCATTGTTGGTCTCATTGAAAGGAATAGTGCCCCATCATTGGTTTCATTGGGCCACATTGTTGGTGTCAGTGGAAAATATTGTGCCCCATCATCTGTATTAGTGGAAGGAATTGTTCTTCTTCATTGGTGTCATTGGGAGAAATTATGGCCCCAAGGGCTGGGTAAAAACAAACAGACCGCATCTGGCCCCCGGGCCATAGTTTGGAGTCCACTGCTCTTAACCATGTTGCATGAAATTAACATGAGATTAATTTATGTACCAGGCACTCCTCCGGACGCATCCAAGAGTTTACTGTCTTGTGAGCACTACCCTAAGGTAGCAACTTAGGACCAAAACAGGGTCCAGCCGCTCTAGATTTTATCATGGATCTGGTTCTTTGAAGGAAGAGCCCTTTATGTTATATCCATCAGAACCAATTTTCACTTCTATGAGTCCTGCGCTATCAAACACACACCAAGCAGAGCGCCCCATTACCCCTGAAACCTGGGTGCTTCCATTATGCAAATACAGACTTTTGGAAAAGTCAGCAACAAGGACCACCCATTGTGCAATGTGGGGCCTCAGCAACCTGCTGACGTTGTAAACTGCAGGCACCCCTTGGTTTCATGGGGACTCCATCACCTCCTGCGTCATTGCATATTCATGTCAATGTTACCAGTCGACACCTGGCGCTTCCTTATCTTCATTTCAAAGGTTATTTTTGGCCATTGAGGGGAGTGACGGGTTTGCTTTGAGGCGGTACAGTTTATTACCTTGTTCCTAAGCATTCAGCCCACAAAGGTGACATTAAAGTGCTGTTGCAATGATAATAAGCTGATGTCAGACGCCGACGATGACAGACGGCTGACAACGCTGACGGCGAAGATGAGAACACGTAGATGGAGACATTGACTTCATTAAGGCTGCAAAGCGATAACAGAGAGTGGTAGAAGGAATAAACTTATTAAGATTTCAGCTGCTCAAGGCTAATCAAGAGTGTTGACAACAAGCAAACATGACTGTCATCCTTGGCCCTGCGTTTTGTGTAATATGGCTGCCAATGACTGCGAGGTGGTGGTGGGGGCTCTGGTATGGGCACACCTGCCTTGCGTTGATGTGTTTTATCCCTCGGGCGTTGAGATGCGAGCTTGCTTACGTGAGTGAGAAGAGGGTACAGTGCTTGCTTTGTCACCAACAAGATGCCAGAGGTCCTGGACACAATGCATGGCTTGTAATACCGTGGGATTGCTCAGAGGAGGGGTTGCTGCATGTAAGGTTAAAAGAGAACTCCATTCACGACTTTTAGTATTTGTGTCTTTGTGGAATTAGAATGATCCAGGTGAACTTTCTGTAATAACGGGGAGTCCCTTGGTATTGCATTTTAACTAAATTTCTGTTAATTAAAAACTAAAGAACTAAAGCCCAACTCTAGGCATTTGTTATGTAATGGGCCCCCGGGCATGCTAAACATAAAAAGGCAGCTCAGTCTTCAATACTCACCTGTAATCTGGAGATGTCTCTGTTATACTTCTATTCCACCACAAGATGTCTCCAATCTTATGGGTTGAATGAGGCTCAGCATACTATAGCTCAGTGGTTCTCAACTCCGGTCCTCGGGACCCCCTAACAGGCCAGATTTTAAGTATTACCTTGGGGAGATGCAGACTAGAATACTGCAATCACTGAGCAGCCAATGATATCACCTGTGATGTCCGGTCCAAACGTCCTATTGACTTTATGTAGTGTCCACTATAGTAACCGACGAGTCACTAACGTCATAAGATCAGACGTAGAGGGGTTCCATTATGAATTTTAGACCGGACAATCCCCCAGGGCTCCTGGCCTCAACTCTTGGTGACTCGATATCATACGACTCGGAGTAAGTTGGGTATTCTAACCTCTGTAGAACACCACCTTATCTTCATATTGTCTCTGTAGAGGTCTA